>JAVCKT010096109.1:0-13655 GCA_032273925.1 Rhynchotus rufescens
AAGAATCACTAGGGCGACGTCTGCTTCTTGCTGCCCAAATTTCCCTGCTCTGCCACTCGGCAGGCGCACGGAGAAGCCGCGTGGCTTCGGGCACTGTCACACTGCCCGTCCAGCTGGCAGCCCCCACGCCGCCCCTGGGCCTGACAGCGGAGAGAGAAAGCAAAAAAAGCCTCCAAACACAAACATTCACACCCAAAAACCACCCAAGTTCCTACTGGTCCAGAGGAAAACCAATATCCAAGCAGATCCTTGGCTGAAGCGAAAGGGAGCTGAATTTGGCCCTTCCATGCTCTTGTCTGGTTGCTCTCAAACAAGCTCATCTCTTCCTCCAGACTGGCCGTAGCTTGGACTGCTTCTTGTTTTGAAGATGCCATGGACAGGGAGAGGAGGGATCGACCCTTACATCTACAGTGGTGGCATTTTAGAAGCAAAGAACCCAACCAACAACTTGGTCTTTTAGTCCCACTGCTGGTGGGATGGAAGGGAAGCAATGGAAGATGATAAAAAGCACAGTCTGCCATAAGTAGAAAAATGAGCATGACATTCATCAGGAAGGTGCCTTATTTGGGGTTTATTTCTTAATCCCGTGGCTCTCTCCTACTCTCAAGCCATCTCTCCCCAGGATGGACAATGCTTTGCTCCTACGTTGATGAGTTGTGCTCACGCAGGCTGCAAAGATGGTACTTCAGCTCCTGAGGATGCCCCAATATTTGCTTGAGGTTGTTCTTTCCAGCAAAGGTTTTAAGCAGATTTATGCAGGCAGAAAAAAGTTGGCTGCATGTTAGTGTTGGCATTGGGCTAAGTTTGGGTGAATTCAAGCGACTCTAAAGGAATTCCTTCTGGAAAAGCTTTCCAGGTGAATCAAGCATCCTTTCGAAGCCAGGCTGACAGGCACAAAGCTCTTACCTAGCTATTCTGCTAAGTCTTTCAAAAAAAAAAAAAAAAAATCCCTGAAAACCAAAGCACAACCCAGCAAATCAGGTCAGTGTTGGCCATCCCCCCACGTCACCCTCTATATTTAGCTTTAACGACCAGCATCGAGCAAAGTGAATACCTTGCTATTAACTCCAGAGGACACCTGATCATTGCTGACACCGGTGTCACGCGAGCAGGCAACCCTCGAGGAAGGATCTAACCTGCCATTGAGCTTGGAGACAGCGAGACAGCAAAATTAACATCTTCAGCTTGTTCCTAATTTTGCTTTTCTCTATGTAAATATGAACCAAACATGTTGACAGCTCCACCGCCCTAACTGCTCTGCAAGTGGCTCTAGGGAAGATGAGAAATACCTGGGCACTGGCAGTCACCAGCCCAAGACGGTGGCAATAAGAGTTTGGTTTTCACTGGAACCTAATGATGTCGCAGACATTCAGAACTACAAAGCACTTCCAAGCTACTTAATGCCAACATGGCAACCACCTAGACAGCACTAATAGCCAAGACCTCCCGCTCCACCTCGAGGCTTCCTCAAGCTCACAGCCCACCAAATCTGCTCAGAGGCACCAGGGAGCTCCGGGCAACGCGTCACCGGTGCCCAGGGACAGACGACGTGCTGCTCCACCTGGTCCTCCTGCACGTCCCCACCTCGCCTCCGGCCTCGCTCCCTGCAGGACACGCAGCTCCCAACGCCCAGAGAGGTGGATTTTCCTGCTGAGCTGCCTCGGCCAGCCGGCTGCCTTCACGGAAGCATCGCTGGCTTTATTTTCCCAGCTTAATCTGCACACAAGGAAAACAGAGGTGATGCCCCAGTGCAGAGAGGAGTCATGGGCGCTCATCGCTGCCAGGGGAATTGCTCAGCTCCCCGCAGCCGCCGCCGCTCGAGCCGCGCCGGCGGGAGCTCCGGGAACAGCGCTCGCTGTCAAACATGATGCGACGCGTCCCCAGCGTGCGCAGGCTGCCAAGGCGCTCGCCGGGGTGGCACGGGGCCGCGGCGGGCACGTCGGGGCTGCACATTCACGCTTTAGTCACGCTAGGGTGTGAGCACCGGGCTGCCCTCTGCTTTCTTCTAAGCGCCCTCCCCGCTCCGGGCTGGTTTTCGTGAGCTCAGCCGCTTAGACTTGCAAGCCTCGGCCCTGTGCAATCACTGGAGAGGCACAAGAGGATTACTAACATGCAAAACTCTCTGTGTAGTTCCTTATAATAAAGCAAATTAACTCCGTCCTGAGCCAAACTCAAGCCAGTGGGGATGGGCGTGCGGCTCCGGCTGCGGACATGCAGCTGCAGGGAATGCCAGGGCTGAGGAAAGCTTTGGGAAATGCCGCGTGCACCCAACCTCCCAAAGCAGCATCACTTCAAACTAGCCCAGATACCTCCAGCTTGCAGTTGAAGATGGATTTAGGATTCCTAAACGTAAGTATCTGTGATCACTTCAGGCACCCTGGGGTGCATCCCCTGCCTCAACGTGCCTCTCCAGCGTGGCACAAGGTCCTTTAGGTTCTGTGTCCCACCTACCAACCCCATGGATATCTCTGATGTCCCGTGGGACGTGTAAAGCACCACTGAAGACCTGCCTCTCAGCAGCTGAATCCCACTGCTGCCCACCAGCTCCGCCTAAACCCCACTTCAGGCTTCAGTGACGGCGCGTCCAGCGGTGGGACACACCTGCTGGTGACTAAGAGGGGAAACCTAAGGTGTGTTTGTGCATCACCCCCAGCTGCCACGCCTGGCGAGGCAGCCCAGGTCCCCCGCTTGCTCTGGGCGTGACGCCTTTATGATCAAGCGCTTCACTCCCCCAGTTCCCCCTTCTCCTGGAGGAAGCGAGACTGCCTGGCGTTGGCTCTGGAGCACCGAGCTCCCAACATCAAGCCTTCCCTGCCTCACTGTCTAACTGCCATGAAAGGGGAAAGTTTGCAGTAGTCCAGGGCCCCCGCGTTCAGGCACCACCAGATCCTTCCTTTGCCCTTTTCTGTTTTTATATATATAAAAAAAAAATCCATTCAGCAGCTGCCGCAGAGGCCTGCCCTGGCTGGAGGACACCCACAAAAGCACTTTTGCTGCTTCCATTAAACCCACCGAGCAAGTTGCAGCACTGGTCACACCTGCTCGCGCGAAGCAGCCACCTCTCCTGACACTATGCCTATGCTATTCCTGACACTGTCTTGGTCCCCGAGCCCTTCTCGCCCACCCAAGGGCGCATCTCCACCACGCTCCCCAGCAACACCCAAGGGTCCTCCTCGTGTTCGGGCCACGAGCCACCAGGCTGGAGGACAGCCGAACCCTTCCGCCTTCCACACTAACGAGCTGTTGGCTTTTGTCTCTTTAATCAAAATCACTAATTTTCATGAATCTGGCAGAGAACCATCTTTGATGCCTCCCTTTCCCATTGTCAGATCTGAGGATAGAGCAGATGCGTAAAACCATGTTTCCCTAGGAAACCAGGCTAAAAATAGCCACGCTGCCTGGCTCGGGGGACTGGTCTGGAGTTGTTGAAACTGCAGTTGGAATTAGATATTACTTTAAGTATTTGGAGGAGCTGCTTCTGGGTGCTCAAGATGCTGGTGTAAAGCACTGCTGCTCCCTGTCTAATCTGGGGTCACTGGTGGTAAGAGCTGCTCTTCTCTTGAAACACACCGAGGAACTTGGCTGTTTGTAAAGGACATAGGAGGACTAAGCTGTGCCCAAAGGCCCCGTCAGCCTCTCTGCAAGCTGGAAGGGGCAGGTGGACTCCAAGCTACGAACCCACCTCCGGTCTGGGTTGAGCTTCCACCACATGCTCGGGTGAAGGTTCAAAGCAATCTAGGAACTAGAGCTCAATGGGGACCGAGCAAGGCCAACAACCACCAGTTCTTCGGGGCTACCTCCCCCTGGGACGAGGAGGTGGTGGCAGTCCAGGGGACACGAATGAGCTGCTGTCACCATCCTTCAAGCAACCCTTCTGCAAGAGGCCCCACGTTGATGACCATGTTCCAGCTCCAGGAGGTCAGGGCTGAGGTATGCTGCATGGTTGAAGAGCACAAACCGGAGGTGTAAATGCTCCTGTCTGTCCTGTACAGAGCCCATACACTATTTTACTGACAAAGGCATCAACGTGACAGCCTTTACTGGCAAAGCGATGCACTCAGGCACAAATACGATGTATTTTAATTAGAAGGATGGTTCCTCCTGAGGCCCAACTGCAAGCCGATAATTCCAGGAAGGAAGTTGGCTCTGGGAGCAGGCCCAGCAGGGTGAAGGATAAGGGATGGAGATGCTGTTGTAAATCCTTCCTTCAGGAGAACACCTAGGAGACAGATACACGGAGGGAAAGGAAGAACTCCTTCCCTTCGCCACTGCGAGCAAAGCCTTTTCGGTTCACGCACGGAAGAGCAAGAAGGAGAAAAATAATCCTTCGTGCATTTAATTGGGAACCTAATTACTCTGTATAAATTAGGCAGACCTCACCTCTGATTTAACGCCTAACAGCCTATGATTCACATCTCTGGTGCATGATCTATTGTGCCATTTAGATGTAAAACTGCTTTACGCGGGGCACCCTGTGGACCAGGGATATTAATTTATGCCACAGGATCTGAAAGATTAAGGGAAATTAAAGCAGATGAGGGGATAAGACACCCTCGCTCCTCAGGGTATCTTAGCGAGGACCCAGCTGTATGTGCTTGTCAGGGTAACGGGAGCCATAGAGGCCACACAGTGCCGAGGTTGGCCAGCACAGAGCTTTTCGACGGCTGCTCCAGCTCGTCCTGATTTATTTCATGTCCAAGAGCAACGTGAAAGGGCTAAGCAAAAAATCTCATGGGCAGCTCATGGCACTCGAAGGCAGCGCCCAGGTCCCAGGCAGGGCTGACCAGGGGTGCACAGAGATCCCCCTCCTGAACCAGCCGCCGCCCCTCTAAGGGCACCAACCCGTTTGTGGTTGGTGACCTGTCCCTAGCAGCTCCTCCTCGCTCCTTGCAAGGGAACAAAACGTTATTTACACTCTAATTTCACGCGAGTGCCCCAGAGCCAGAAGCTGAATTAATTTCCATAGATACTGAGCTGTTTTACCAGTACAGGAGAGCTAACTGCCCCCTCCTCTCCCCGCTCCTGCCCCGTATATATCATTACTGTCATTTGTCACAGGGTGATGCAGAAGCACGAGCCACTCCCAGGCACGCAGCACTGCCTGGGAAACGGCCAGCGCTCCCGGCACGCCTCCTGGGCGCCAGGCAAACCAGGAAAACAGCCCCTAATGTAAAAGCACTCGCTAAGAAAACCAGCACTATCTGGCCTGAAAGGAGTTGATTTTATTATATACGCCCCAAATCAGTACGACTCGGCTCCACGGACGCCAAATCACTAGGGGACAAGAAACGCCAGAGCCACTCAGCGGCACTTTGCCCAAGTCGTGGTTTTAGGCTCAGCTTGGAAATACGGCGCTGATGAGAGAGGGGGACTCAGAGCACAACACGTTGTGCTTCACGCGACCGAAGCTGTAAAAGGGAAGCTTCCCAGAGCCACAAAAATGGGTTCTCCGGATACGTTTCCCTACGAACCAGCATTGCACGTGCGATGCCGACGCATCCTCTTTGCCAAGCTAGGAGCACTGCATCCGTACGGTTCGTAGCACTCAAGCCCAGGCACCCCAAATTAACAGTTTGCAATGACTTTCTTACAACAGCGGTCTTGGGTATGGGTGAGCTGGGTGCATCCACGTCGGTGCTCCCTCCCTCTCGAGCGGGGAGCTCAGGAAGGGGAGTAACCCCTCCCAAGTGCAAAACAAGACGAAAAAAGAGAGAAAAGTCTAAACGATGCAATAAAAAGAATTCTTCTCATCAACTCCTGCGAAGCGACTGAGGGGCCGTATTTTGCCTTCATTCTCATGCTGTGAGCGATTCCTCGGAGATGGCGAGCCAGCCGGCACTGCAGCACACGCACTTCTTGAAAAGAGGATGAGCACAGAGGATTTTAAGTAGGTCGCCAGTAAACATGACCGAGACGGGTCTTTTTTTTTCCTTTGCTTTTGTTTTTGTTTCTGTTTTTTGTTTCTATCAGCACTGGAGTCCTTGTTTGCAAGAAGTTTTGGTGCTGCTGGAAGCAAGGCCGGGTACACGACGATAGCCACGGGGGTGGCACTTTTGGAGAAACCTACTCTCTTCTCAAAGCCCACCCTTTACATGGACCATCTCTTGACTCGGAACACTTGACAGAGGAGCTGCTTGGCCTTCAAGAGCTTTGTGGACTGGATATTTTGTGGGAGCTGCTGCTGAAGCATATGGCAAAACGCATCCTATTTTATGCCATGGAATTTGACAGATTCAATGGGTTCAAAGCATCTTCTCCCTTCTTCTTCTCCCTTGCTGAGGTTTCTCAGGTAGGGAAATGGACCTCCTGCCGCTGCTCCCTGCCACCGTCCCTCCTTTCCCTATGTAGTGATCTTGTTCTGTGGCAACTCAGGAGGAAAAATGAGGGAGACAGTTGGGAAGAAAAGGCAAGCACGACCCTTTCTCTGCGGAGCTATGGAGTCAAGGCAAGCGGGGTGACCAGAGGAACATGCACGGAATACAACTTTGCCTCCCAGACACACGTCGAAACTGCAGAAGGGAGACAATACAACCAGACCAAGGCAGAGCACCTGCCGTTTTTGGAAATTCCTCTACCACCGAGCAAGCTGTAGCACTCCCACAAGCCAATCCAGGATCTCAAGTATTTTCCTCATCCTTTATTTGGCACAGGATCCCATGGGTTTCAAGGCAAGAAGATCAGAGTCCCGCGTAGGTCACATGCTCATGGTCGCTTTTCTGCGGAACATACATACCACACACTGCTAACCTACAAAAAAGCTCTAAAACTGAATCTGTAGCAAAAACCAGCGGTAACGAAAGAGCATGAGCTACGTCCAAATCATCAGGTCAAAATGAAGAGAGCTGGCTTTGGGGCGACTCGGTTCTACTCGATGGCAAGGTAAGGGCCCGAGGCACCGAATGAAGCATTACATCAATGGATTGCTATGGTAGAACCTTCCTGAAGCGATCGCAGGTCATCTCGTTCCGCCAAGGCCAAGCAGTTGTGCTGAGTTGCCTGCAGCGTCTCCCCACATTCGGCTCCTCGAGTACGCTGTGTTCTGCTCAGAAAAATCCAGGTTTTCAAGGGCAAAACAAGGTGTCACTTTGGTCCTTTCCAGGCTTCAGAGCACTGAATGTGACCTGTCCAGTAGTGTGGCACCAGCAGTACATTTTAAGGCCAGATCCTTTACCATGATATTTTATAATGTGGAAATTTCATGGGTTTTTTTTTTCTGTTTTTTTTTTTTTTTTTTTTTTTTTTTTCTTTCCAAAGCAGCCCTGAATGAAAACACAGCAGAAACTGGAAACAAGGTCAGGCTTCACAGGCCTTGCATCCCAATTCACCAGGCTGTCACCCATGCCGAAGATGCCAACCAAACCAGTTAGGTGCATTTGCAGACAGCCCGCACACACTTCTGCTGGGAGGTGACACAGAGCTGCAGAAAACCTGTGCAATGCATGCTGCTGAAGGGGAAAGTCTAGAAGCACTCCCCAATCTCCATTTGTCCAAAAGGAAGAAATTCTGCTTTCCAAGAGACACAACTGGAAGAGGCTTTTCTCAGAGCCCGTCCTCCAAGCTGCTCTGCATTGCTCAGCACCGTGGTGCTAGCAAGGCACAAGTCCTCCAGGGCACGAGCCCATCATCCAAGTCCCTCTTCTCCTCCAGCCGCACTCACGTACACGCCACAGCACCACAGAATGACTGAGGGTAGAAGGGACCCTTGGAGATGATCCAGTCCAACCACTTTGCACGAGCGCCTGCCCGTGCAAACCACCATCAGGCACCATCGTTGTCTGGCTCCATCTTGATGACGACTGCACAGCTTGCAGCACGGATGTGCAACGGTTTCTCCTTTCTCGTGCCTGCTGAGCAGCTCCCAACCCGCCCCACCGGCTCTTCTGACACGGGCAAATTTCCTTACAACTCGTACAGGCTCATTTCTTCTTTGGGCCCTTTCCTCCAACCGCTCTTGAACAACTGGCCCTGCATTTCCACACAGGCAACTGTCCGACTGCAGCTCCCCTTCCCTGCAACTTGATGGCCAGAGATCAGCTGGGCATTGCCCAGAGGGAAACAGAGAGCAAAGCAAGGAAGAGCTGCCAACACAAGCAAATAATAAGGTCTCTCCTAGCCATAATTTCAGCTACTCCCTCCTCTACGCGATGGTCATCACGTTGTCCTCAAAACAAGCCCGTTGGCCAACGTGGCTCAATGGAAGGACAGGCAGCCGGTGCCGAGCTCCACGCAGCCCGGGCTTCTTCCTCCCTCCTCCCAGGGGCATCACAACCAGGCAGCTCGGAAAAGAGGATTTATGAGGGCAGCAACAGGCTGGGCTCATCATATTGAGTCAATACGCTGGAATTTATCCCGCGAAGAGGCCGCCACATGCTGGCTTTTCTCTTTCCAGGGGGCTTTTTTAAACGGAAAACTGAAAAAGTCAGCTCAGACATTAAATTTTAAATCTTGCATAAAAAAAGACAAAAGTAAAAGCTATAAATTATAAAGGTGAAGAATAAAGAGGTTTCTTCTTCTTTTTGGCAAAATCAAGCTTGTACGGCTAGATTTGGGCACTAATTTATTTGCCCTTGGCTTCAGAAGACTTCTTGAGACATTTTAATCAGTTTTTAGTCTCTAATTAAAAACGAGGCTCCTGAGATGTCTGCAGAAAACATCAAGCCAGGTCATGCAACCACATCTCCAGATTTTAGCAGACAGATGCGGGGCCCTTTCCAGAAAACACAAGCCAAAGGACCCCTAAGAAGGGGGTTAATCACGCGGCAGGAGGAGCAGCCTCGGGAGCAGAGACCCTTCCCGAGAGCCACTCGGACACGGAGTCCACGGCTGCGACGAGGGCGGCAACAGCGAAACGGACAGAACGCAGGCGAAAAGACAACATTTTGGTTTTCCTCAAACTCTACAATAAAGTGCAAAACTCAAAGCGAAATTTTGTGCATGGGTGTGATTTTTTATTTTAAATAGCACTGCAAGTAGCAGATGTCTTTTTAATGGGAGAATCCTCAAATATCTGCAGATTTAAATAAGAAAATGCTTATTTCCTCCATTGTTCCAAACAGATTTTAAAAAGCTGGGTGGCCTATTTTATTAAACTTTCCTCCCTTTAAACATTTTCAAGGCTTTGACACTAATGTTTGTCTTAGGTTTGCAAAGCACCTTTTCTGACATTTAGCAGCTCTCTCAGAAAATGGAAAATGGGAGCTTGAAAGAAATGGGTTAAACATTTTGGCCAGGATCTTACAGACGGGACATGAAGACAGTTTGCAAGGATTTCAAGCTCCACGTTGGTGCTTGAAATATATCTGATTCCACAGCTGGTCCAAGGCTAATATTTTTGAAAAAAAAAAAAAAAACTTAGTTAAGTAAACCAGCTTGGAATAACTAGAGTCGCCCACAAACTACAAACAGGAGGGTAAAAGATTAAAAACAAAAGAAGTTATGAACAAGATTTTCTTTTTCTAAAATATCCATTTGCCTAAGCCCTGGGGGCAGATGGGCACCCCTCCCGCGCCCCAGTAAATAAAGCAAAAATATGGAGAAGTTTTACAGGTGTGAGATCTGCGCTAGTCGGCGTTCCCAGCGCCCGCACGGCCGGCCGCCGGCGCAGACGGGGCCGTCGCCACCTGCTCCTCCTGCCCTGCCGGGAACGAAGCCCCGGGCAGTGGAGCCAGCGCGGGGCCATCTGTCTGGAACAGGGACAGGCTCCTGGAGCGGCCGGCAGCCCAGGCTTTGCTTGGGAAGCAACCCGGATCACGGGGACGGATCCCGCGGCACCCAGGACGAGACGCCTTGCGGCACGCCGGGGTCTTCCTACGGCGCTGGTGTCTCCTTGGGCCGGGAAGCTGCTGGGCTGGGTCTGCGCGCACCAAAGGCACGTTGAGCTCTGAGCTTGCCGGGCCCTGACCGAATGCTGAGCTCTAAAATGGAAACTAACAATGTGCCCAGAAAAGTGTCAAAAAGAATATGTGAAATCATAGAATCATCGAATGCTTAAGGTTGGAAGGGACCTCAGAGGTCACCTAGTGCAACCCCCTGCACACGCAGGGTCACCTAGAGCACGTGGCACAGGCTGCGTCCAAGCGGGTTTTGAAGATCTCCAAAGAAGGAGACTCCACAGCCTCTCTGGGCAGCCTGTGCCAGGGCTCTGTCACCCTCACTGTCAAGAAATGTTTCCTTAAGTTCCTGTGGAACTTTTGGTGCCTCAGCTTGTGGCCGTTTCCTCTAGTCCTATCGCTGCCACCACTGAAAAGAGGCCGGCCAGATGCCATCTTTGTGTGTCCTGGCTTTGAGGTTTTCCAGGCTGAGTGCACAGAGTTGTGCCCCTGCCGGTCCCGGCGCTGCCCGGCGCGCGCCGCACGCTCCTCGCGACGCCGCAGCCGCAGGGAGGGCGCTCGCTCGCTCGCTCGCTCTGCCGCTCTCAACTGCAGCTCTTCAGTCCGCTCATTATTTCAGAACTCCCCAGGGCAGCTAAAAAGGCAGCTTTTTTCAGGCCGAGAGTTAAGAAAACTTCATGCATATAGCTGAAACTCTAAGCAAGCACACATACACAAACTATTCCAACAGAAGCATATTTTTACTATTGAACTTTATTAATACTTAAAATTCCTCATGGTAGAGGGCTAGTATGAGCTGCTTGCTAAGATGCAAAGTCCAGTTCTCAGTGAATACAGTTGTTGTCACTCCAGGTATTTGCTGTGTCTGGGGTGGGGACTGTCCTTGCCAGATGGCTTCTTTGCACTTGGTTGTGGTCACTCTGAATAAAACTGAAAGCTTGCCTCAGTACAGGCAAAGGCTGATAAGGAGAAGGTCTCCCCACAACAAGTCATTCTCTCGTCCTTCACCCATCTTCTCATTATTTTGGCACTTTACAGGGCAGAAACAGCCCTCCTCTTTATAAACCTGATCTAGCTCCTTTAGGGATTTGCGGAGCACTTGAGTTTAATGCTGTGCAAACTAATTGTCCTTCCTTATGCTAGCCAAAGCCTGTCCCTGGCTGGCAGTTTGTAAAGGGCGGGATTCTGGTGGGATGCAGGAGAAGCAGGAGAGGTGCTGGGCAGTGCTGAGGCCTCTTCCATTGCACCTCTGTTGGTACTATGGACATTCGGGAATCCACCACTAAATAACGGCAGCTAAAAGTGTGCCAGGGCTTTTGATGTGATTTGATCTGATTTTCAGCCTAATCATTGGATTTGGTGCTTAGATGGGTTGTATCTTCCTTGCTATATTGCTATCCATTGGGAATGGCTCTCAGAAGTTTCACAGCAGAAATGATTCCATAGGGCCTTGGATGTGGCCTCGCGTCTCTCAAGACGTGCTGCCAGGGAGCCGGTCCACGCAGACTCGAGGAGCTTGTGCTTAGGCTCCAGGAGCCTGGCCTGTGTGGGAATGGCCGCGCTTACCTAGGCCTAGCTTGCGTGGGGATGGCCGCCCTCAGGGCAGGGACTCCAAGTGCTGCGAGCCTCGCGGCACCGCGACTGCTCTGGTCCCAGGGCTGGAGCCCTCCTTAAGGTTTCTGCCCGATGTTCCAAGCACAGCCTGGCTGCCAACTGCCCGAGTGCTCCCATTACGCGTCCCAGCCGGGAAGGAATCCCTCAGGCTTTGACTGGGAGAGAGAAATTCATATGTCCTACAATCAGACAACCTCTCAATCTTCTTGATTACTGATCAGACTAAGCCTTTTAATCATATCGGTCATACCAGAGGAATTTTCATCAGTTTAATTTGTATTTTTCTGCACTTTTTTTTTTCCTCCAGTCCTTTCAATGACCCCTCTGGAATTTAATTTCTGTGAGCAGTATTTAAATATCAAGAATATTTCTCAGTCTCCCACTGAAATATAATTTTCCCTACTCTTTCTTATTCTGTTTTTTGACATGCAAGGCTTATATAGTAGGTCTTCTTGCCACAGCATATCACAGTCGACTAGATATTTAACCATAACCTCTAAAGCTTTCTATTGCTGCTTTTCCAATATATACTTTTTTTTTTCTCTGTAGGTGAAACCAGAATTCCTTGGGATTTTTTAGTGAGCTATTCTGCTTTTGCCTGTTATAAAACACATTTTTTAACTAAGGAAGTAATAGCGACTAAAGGTTGTACTTGTATTCCTCCTTTCCAAAAATTCCTCCTTTCCAAAACTTTTGCCAACTCCACTCACCTGCAGCCTTTTTAAAGTAATTATAATGTTTAACTCATCAATTAAAAAAAAATAATTTTTAGCTACACAGAATCTCACCACTCATGTCTCAAATTGCTACTGCAAATATCAGTCATTTTGCTGGACATGCTTTGATTCTGCCCAGTCCTACCTTTTAACTAAAAACACTAAATCAAATGGTTTCATGGAAACCAGATAGATTGTAACTTTTGAATGACAATGTGGATCTAAGAAGGTAAGCAAATTAGTCTGATAATGCTTATCCTTAGTAAAATCTCGCTGACTGATATTGGGAACCACCTCTATCTTGGTTAATGCCAAATACCCAAGGTATATAAGGTATATATAGTTAACCAAGGTAATAAGATATCTTAGGACACTCACTGATAGTTTTAGCAAATGGAAGAACAAAAAACATTTTTCAACTCGTTTTGTCCTGCCTACTTAGTATGAGGATGGTGCAGACACCTTAGGCTCTTTCTCCTGGGTCTCTGTAAATTCACAACAGACTTTCACCTTCAAAAGTTGTTAATCGGGCATGATCTATTTCAGAATTTATGAGTGAAATAACTAGGCTCAAACTCATTGAGCAGAGCATCTCACACAGGCTGATGTGTGCTGGGAGGAGGCAGGAGAAAAACCTCGGCGGCGGTTGCTGAGTTGTACCAACAGCTTCTGCTTCATTTTGGATTGTGCTTATTAAACGGGTAACACACGAGCTGGGAGGTGATTTTTGTTGAGAAGATATATTGCAAAATAGAAAATGTTAAGCCTACAGTCCTGATGTGTATAATTCCTAAATGTCGTATTTGGATACAGATTTAAATATAAGATGATAATTAGCTTGCATACTTTGAATTTCCTTGTGAATCTTAGTATTTTGTAAGTATAAATAGATAATACTTTGAGCTTCTTTGAAATACATTGAATCAGTAGTTTTTCTTAATCAGCCTTTGATATCAAGGTCAGGTAAACTAATATTTGAATTACTCCAACTGCCCTGCACATGCTATAAAATTTTGCATAGTCTCCCCATTCCAAATAATTCTTTGTTCTTTCTAAAACATCCTGGAACAAACTAACCTGTTAACACCAATAAAGATTTTCCGGTATTAAGTTCCCCTGTTTCCACTAAAAAAAATAACCCCATCTTCTTCTTTTCATTATTGAGGTTATTAAACAGCCAGGGCCGCACAGTTTGCTGCGCTGGAGTGGGAGCGGAGCCACGGCTGCAGCTGTGGCTTGCAGGGTGCCCCCAGGAGCCCGGGCCTGGGAGTCCCGTCCCCTTCCGGGGGGAAAGGAGCCTGATCTGCCCTTCCTAACGGCCCCTGCGGCTCCTGAGAGCCCCCCTGTGCTGTGAGGTGCCTGGCCGAGGGGCACAGCAGCGCCCGGAGCCTCCCGCCGCCCGGCTCCCGAGCCGCTCGGCTGCCGCTATCCCGGCCAACTGCGTCACCGCAGGCGCTTCCGAGCTGGCCCTGCCCCCGGGCACCCCGGGACACCC
>JAVCKT010096110.1:0-13652 GCA_032273925.1 Rhynchotus rufescens
CCCCCCCATAGTAAATTTGATTATATACAATACATGGATACTCATAGACAGCTGATTCCAGGACAGGGAAGAACCCTATTCTCTTTGTGGGTATTAGCTAATATTTTGCATTGTTCAAATACTGTCTTTGCTGCTCTGCAGTAGTATGAATGCCATTTGCAAATGTGCAGTGTGTTTGCGGACAGTGTTTCTGGAAATGACCTGAGAAACAGCATTTTTTCTTCTCCAAGGCATAAGGGAAACATATAAAGCAAGTCTGATTCACAAATAGCATGATCTTCACAACACACTTAGGACATTTAGGACAGCTCCCGTAGAAAGGAAACCACATACTGTGTTGATTAAGGCTCCAGAGGAGCTGTACTTCTAGCTTTAATGTGAAAGGCAAAATGAAACTTTAATGTGAAAGGCTGAATATTAGAGTTGAGTAAATTTCATCAAGTACTTCAAGTAATATCAGAACTAGTGAATTTTTCTGTCTCCTCACTGATTATGTTGGAAAATAAGAAAAAAATATATAAACAAACAAAACAAAACAAAACAAAAAGTAGAACTCTTGCTACTGGGACTTTTCCCAAACTTTCTTCCCTGGTTTATTTGGTACAAAATTGTGAATGCAATTTTGAATGTGATTTTTTTTTTGTCTCTAAAATGAATCACTTACATCTCTCTCTTTCCATAAAATCTGACTACAGTTTTCATAGAAATGGAGAAATTTTATTTTTATTTCTGAATAACTCTAAGATTTTGCTCTCTCCTATTTTTTTTTTTTTTTTTTTTTTTTTTTTTTTTTAAATACCTATCTACATTTTCTACAGTTAGAGGAGACAGTCTTGCACAGAATAGCTGAGTTTGGAAGGCCTCTCTAGAGATTCTCTAGTCCCATCTCCCTGCTCATAGCCAGGTCAACTGTAGAGCGCTCAGGGCTATATCTAACTGGATTTTGAATATTTCCAAGAATGGAGACTCTGCAGCCTCTCTGGGAAGCCTGTGCTACTGTCTGGTCTTCCACACTGTAAAAAGCTTTTTTACTGTGTTTAAATGGAATTTCCTGTATTTCAATTTTTTCCCCTTTGCTTCCTGTTCCCTTGCTGGACAGCACTGAGAACAATCTGGCCTCATATTCTTTACACCTTTTGTTCAGATATTTATGCACGTTAATCAGGTCTTTCCCCCGCCTTCCCTTCTCCAGGCTGAAAAGTTCTCTCAGCCTCTCCTTCCATGAGAGATGGATTCAGTTCATGGAAGTTACAGGTACTCACATTATTTGCATTATTTTAAATGTATCATGCGTGCCATAGCAAATTACTAACTTTGGAGCTACTGGCTGCTTATTTTAGCCAAAACAGGATTATCTACAGAATATGATGTGGAATACAGCATAAATATTCATGCAAAGACTAATCTTCCCATGTTCACAGATCATTTTTATTCCCTAGGACTCCATCACTCGCTAAAATTCTGCAGAGATAGGAACTACACAGATAACCCCTGAACAATCCAGTATTCATTCATTTTGCATAAGAAAACAATATTCTTCAGCCTCAGCTTGACTCAATGTTAAAAACGGTAAACTAAGAAAGCTTTTCCTTCTGCTGGAAGTAATAAGGTATGAAAAGCATTCTGGACGGCTGCATATCCTTTTTGCTCTTACTTTGTGTAGCTTGAGTTAAGAGATTTTGTGTTGGCAATGGAGAACTGTTACCACAGCAGAATTATTGACTCACTCTGCAGTTGTTGTCCAAATGTAGTCTCAGCAGAAATATCACAAAATGAAATAAATTTGTGAAGGTCTAAATATATTTATTTTCCAATAAGGAATCAATGAACTTACTAGACAGTAGTCTTGTATGGGTCTGTTTAATCTCTGGAACAAAACAATATGCAATTCATAACACTCATTTCTTTTTTATATGCACACTTCAAATAGGGCTTTAAATGGCTGAAAAGGCAAAAATAAATCTATCCAAAATCTTTCTAATGGCTTTTATTATTTTTCAGTCTCTTTCAATAGCAACATGAGAGATTATCTTGTAGCTAGCCTAATATGAAAAATGTTTAGATAGCAGGCTAAAATTTCTACGTATACCTTACCCCTATTAGGAACCTTGCATCAAAACAGAAAAGACTCATTTCTATTTCATCTGCATTCTGCAAATCACAGAGTACCAGTAGGGGGCAAGTGGAGTACCATCCTAGCCATCCTCTATTTTAGTGTTATTTGGATTTGGCTTGTTGGCAGAATTGATATAACTGGTTAATTCTAGATGCCTATAACACAAAGTTAGGATCCTGAAATCTGTGCAATTATTCCTTCAAAGATGCAGATGAACTGAAAGACTGAAACTTTCTACTGTAACGAAAGAAAGAAGAAAATTTATCTCCCACTCTCAAACTTCAGTTTCATCAGCTGCCTTTTTCTGATCTGCAGCAAGTGCCAGCGATCACACTTTAAATGGTGACTTGGTTATATAAAGAAGTGCTAGTGTTGATGTTCCTAATGCCTGCCCCCATCCCCACTAGAAGTGACACTGCAGCAAAGCAAAATAGTGAGCATAGCTAGCAAAAATGTTCTCTTGCAATCAAAGTATAAATAACACTTTGACACCTTGACACTTGTGATTTCAGGGCCGTGTGAGACTTTCTTCAGATTGCAAGGCAAGTAAAAAGACAAATTACTTTAAAGAAAAGCAGAATATGTGTGGAGTGGAGGCCTCAAACATTCTTTGGTGGCTGTCCTGCAGATTGGGCAACAAACTGCAGCTTTGTTCCTTAGGCCTGTAAGCCTCTCAGGGCCATTAATCTGGCCTTGATAAAAGTGGAGGCTTTATAACAAATTTGAAGGATTTAGAGGTGAGTGGAAATAGGGTAAAAAAGTAACTGGGGCTACCCAAGATAGATCATGTCAGAGCAATGGTATATATTTTAATTTAAAAAATCTTCCAGGGAAAAAAATGGGATCTCTTGTGACTTGAGTCATGCAGGAGAGAGAGAGACTAACAAAAATGGTGAGATGAGGAGGGAATTTGGAACTTTACCATTTATCTGTGATATTTGGATTGTGTCTAGGGACTTTGTTGAAATGGTGGTCTTGTGTTACAATCCTCCTTGTATAATCCTAGAGAAGGTCAGTTTTCTAGTTCTGTATAAAGTAGACCAAGGCTTAATCAGCCTGTTTGGGATGCCATTTGCAGAGTATATCTAAAAGGAAAATCTCTCCGTCAGTTCTCAATTTACTGATTGTTTTACATAGCTACTCTCTAGATGTGCTTGAAAGGATGCTCTGGGAGGTGGGCAGAAAATCCAACTGTGTCGTTTTGAATAGGTGGACTCCCTCCTTACCTTTACAGTGGGAGAGCAGGACAGGTTGGTTCTGACAGTCAAGAGGGAAAGTGTCTGAAAAGAAGTAGATTTTGGCAGAAATCCCCCAAAGTTTTTCAGACAATGCAGCAGTGTCTGTCATCTGGTAGCGAGTGGCCAGACAGGGGACTTGTTCTGTAGTTGGGATCTGCTAGAAGCCTTCTCCAAATCATGCAAAACATTAATTTCAGCTATGTTTCTGCCCACC
This sequence comes from Rhynchotus rufescens, assembly GCA_032273925.1. Taxonomy (NCBI): domain Eukaryota; kingdom Metazoa; phylum Chordata; class Aves; order Tinamiformes; family Tinamidae; genus Rhynchotus; species Rhynchotus rufescens. The sequence continues at coordinate 3,569 of JAVCKT010096110.1, forward strand.
TTGAACATCTGCAAACAGATGAGCTGTTACAGAACTAGAAAGCTGAGGGAAGGGGGAACAGATCTGAGGGTTGGGATTGCTTGCTGAGAGGTTTGATGTTTTTTAAGGTACTTAGCTTTATGCTTCTAAATTTATTTCCTCCTACTGAGCAAGCTTAAAAAGCCTAGTGAAGTGATTCTGTTTTTCAGTCATCGCATTATCTTCCTAGAGTTTTGAGGTAAAAGTAAAAAAAGAAGGATAAGCCACTGGCAATCTCTGATCTGAGATTGTTCAGTGATAGCATCATGTTTACTTTTAAAAGATGTTTTCCTGCAAATACTGTTTGGCAGCTACTTATTATGTATGGAGACCATCTCCTGAAGGAAAGCTATCTCCTTTGCTAGGAAGGAACTACATGCAGTTCTTACATGGACTAGCAAAAGCTTAAAGCTGGTTTTATTAGTGCTGCACATATAGATTGCATATGCTTTGAGGGTGACTTTTTTTTAGTAGCTTTAATATACATATATGTGTGTGTGTGTGAATATTATATATATATATGTGTGTGTGTGTGTGTGTGGTTATCCTCTACTTCTTGCCATAAATGACTAAAAAGGGTGCTGGTAATGGATAGCCAGGCCTAGTTAGCTTATTAGGTCTCTTTACCAGGTATATCTGTTAAGCTTATTTCTTGCTGTATGTTTTCTGTATTTAGTCCTCTATTTGCAGTGCAGAATGGGTGTCTTTTGCTTATCCACAAAGGAATGATCCCAGTGGAAAGCAACACACATCAATTCCTGCTTTCTTCAGTAGCGGTCAGTGGTTGGAAAAGGAGCTTGTGTCGTGCTCTCAACACAAGTTGAGAGTTGAGGCTTGGCAAACTCTTATTACTTAGGATTAGTGTTAGGGTTGTGCCTAGAGGCCATGGCCTCACCATTCAGGAAACTGATAAAAACATCAGATGGAAACCTTGATCTTGTCTGTATAATATGTGTGGTTTAGATATAATTTCCATACATGTACATTTAATAAAATGTTAATTATTGTGCTGCCTAGGCCAGATGCATGTTTCATCTCCTCAGTGTTTGATTCTTAAGTGCAGCAGTCATAGGTTGGGGCACCCTTGTGACCATGCAGTGCATACGTAAAACAGATTTTTGTTCTTAAAAGATTGTATTTTCTGCTCATGGAAATAGTCAATGCAAAGAAGAAATGATTATGATTAGTTGAATAAGCAGCGTTTCCAGAATGCCAGTAGTTTCCCTGTGGCTGAGTGATATGAAGAAATCCTCCTTAGCCTAAACATTACTATGGTTGGAAGGCAGCTGAGGTTTGTTGCTACATATTTTGCTAAGTTTTTGTTAAAGGACAGCATGGGAAATAAAGGTCAGGTGATTTAGGGAACATTAGAGTGATGAATGGTGAAATGGTGGTACTGGTAGACTATCTTCCCCAGTTGCTCTAAGCACATCATTATGCCCTGCCCAGGGGCATTCAGTGAATGTGGAGAGGCTGCAACTCTTAGACAGCAATTTCTTTAATCTGCTTGAATAAGAAAATGAGCAGCAGCCCACACAGCTTCACATTCTGTGATGGTAACTTATGTAATTTGTTTGTTCCAATAGTGCTCCCTGAAAGGTGTAGCTAAGGATCATAATATGAAATTCTGAGTGTTCGTGTGCAGGTTCACAAACTTGGTCCTCTAAATCACTAGCTAAAAGTGAGGTCTTTCCTTCGCCACAGTTAAGTTGCAGCTAAGTAGTCCAGAGAGCTTAGGCTAGCACTACAGCTCCCTTTCCAGTGGGCTGTGCTCTAACCCTTAGGCTTCACAGTCATACACTCCCCTCTTTTGGGCTTAATAATTCCTAAATTTGTTTTTTGAACTGTGGCAAAGATTCTGCACAAGTTTTCCTGTGTTTCCTTGGGTGCTTTCATGCTTATTGATGCTTCTACCATCTTCATTTCAGACACTGACAGATAGACAACAATGAGCTCAAGGCACAACTGCCTTTGCTGCCTCTCTGCTGCAGGTTCCTGCCTCGCAGCAGAGCTGTCAGTGAAATGTGTGCCCTGGTTTCTGTTACCTTACTACAAAGTCATGATTTTAGCTGGCTAATAAATAAGATGCGTGCGAGTTGAGACACCATATTTTGGAGAGGAACAGGCAAAACATAGGCACGTGTTTTCTGCTGACTTTGTTGCAGGAATGGGAGCTCCAGCGTGAGGGGACAGCTAACAGCTGCAGGATGGTAACATCTTAAACTAATGCAGCTGTTGCTAAGTGACTGAGCCAAATTTAGCATTTTAATTAGCAAATTTAAAAAAAAATTAATTTATCATACAGGTGTTAATTTATTACCTTAACTATAAATACAGTTGTGTTATTTTCGTCTTTGCATTTGAGACTGTTTGGCAGCAATGGGAGAAAATTAATTTGAATCCGTAACACTGTCTGGTTTCACCATTCTTTTGTAGCTGCTGTGATTTTTATCTTGCCATCTGATTCCTTTAATTGCAGTTTGCAGTGATCATGAAAGCCATATTATACTTGAGTTGCAAGCCAGTCTCTGTTGGGAGCAAATAAAATAATTATTTGGCAAACCAATCAAGAAGCATTTAAGCCTTTCTTTCTGCTTTAGTTGTGTAGCTTGCTTCCTTCTGGTTCACAGGCATCAATGTTAATATTAGCCTGGCATTGTGAAAGTGCTTACTCCACATTTCATAATCGGAATGAGTACTGGATTTTGTGATACTGCTTCTCTGCCAATGTCAAACGGATTTTAGGCAGAGCAACTCTCACATGCTCCTGCCGAAACCTGGCAGGTCCTGCAGCAACATGTTAAAACAGGAGCTTGCAGTTGGATGCTCTTTGCTCTGGGCATCGGCTGCGAATTCAGAGGCTGGTGCAGGGCTACCTCGCAACTGGATACTCACGAGAATAAAAGCTGAACTGAGAGAGATTAAGCAGTTCTTTGTGCGCTCTCTCCTGTGAAGTAGAAAGAACTGGGAGCTTCATTGTTTTGTAACCACCTAAAATTAAAGGGCAAGAGCAATTATTTTAGCATAGTCCTCTTGGATATGGCTTTATTGAATGTACTCTTCCCAGAAATGTAGGCATAAGTACAAAAAAACCCAAATCAGTCATACCTAGATTGCGAAACAGAGCTTTTGTCTATCACCTAACTTAAATATTTCCGGCCCCAGCTCTGAGTGAGCAAGTAGCTTTCTCACTCTTTCAAACAGAGTATCAGCAGTTAGCTTGCTTTCTGCATGGTTCTTTTAAAATTATTAATCCTATGCCTTGAGGCCTTATTCTCTACACAGTCATTTCCATTTTCCTGTCTAGGTGGAATAAAGGCCACCATCAGCAGAGAATAAGGTTCATGTTTGCCTTTGGGGCTGTTGTACTATCTGCAAAGCCTTTAGACAGAGTATTCTTTATATGACTATATTAAATCAGGTCCACTAAGTTTCTGTTTGCTAAAATTGTCAGTTTTTGGAGACACGTTAGAGGATCAATCTGAGAGGGAGATGGGAACTCCTGAATTCAAGAACTGTAATTGCTCTAGTTTTGCTGTGTGGCCTGAGGTTACCTTTTATCTTATATTCCCCATCTGCAGTGCTGCTCACAGGATTCTTTGGTGATTATGCTCATGAAGTTAATTATGTTGTAAGAATTGATTAGTTTGATAAGCATCTCTCTACATCACCAAAGATATGTCAAAAAGGAAAACAAAATAACCAGCCTTAAAACTGTTAATTAAGAAACCCAGACAACATCGTGAGATTCGGGACAGAAACCTCATGAGATAAATTATTGCCAGAGCCAGAATGGTGCTGCAGCATTGTGTCCTAGCTGAGCTGCTCCTTCCATGGCTTGTGCAACTTAATGTATCTCATTTCATATATGTGTATTTGCACTGTGATCCAATAACATTCGTTTGTTAAAACTTCAGATTTCCCGTGTCCTGCAGAATAACCCATGACTCATCAGCAACAGGGCGCCTGCTGGGGTGCACATCATATCAAAGGAATCCTAGCTCTCTTGGCAGGCCCCAAGTGAGCTCTGTCTCCGGTGCAGTTTTGATTTTGAGTGTGATCAACCAGTCTAAACTCACTAGAATCAAAGTACTAGTGTCCCTGTCCCCAGCCAAATTGCCTCCGAGCTGGTGTAGCTCCCTCTCGTGGATTAACTCTCAAAAGTGGGTTTTATCAGGCAAAATGGGGTTTTTAAACGCCATCTAAACTCCAGTTTAAATTTTGTCGATGTGGCACTCTTACCATTTTGGATTCTCTTGGTATTTATGATGCAGCACCTGTGCCCATGTGCAGACAGGTATTTCTAAAGTGCAGGTTATGTTGCTATAGGCCTTTGCACTTAACAGGGCAAAAAAAGTGACAAGATTGAACTGCAGCAGTGTTCAAAATGGGCACAAAATACCTCAAATTCATTGTATTTTTAACAAAAGTTGTGAAATCATCTGCTTTTTGTTCTGCAGTGGTTGCTTTTGTCTGTGTTATGATCTGCTTAGTACAAGTAGGTGAAGAAGAGGGATAGTGGCTGCATATTTTTACAGCTTGCTTGTGAAGCAGCAGTCCGGAACTCTCGGATGCTGCCTGTCTGTGAGTGCTCTGCAATTTTTGGTTGCTATTCATGTACCACAGTGGGACATAGTCGCAGGGATGAGGGAAAGATGGGGGAAAGATTTCTCTTGCTGCAGTTAATTGTCTAGGGCTTTTGCTCAGTCCAGTTTTGAATGGCTCAAGCCACTGAAGTGATTCAAGCTATGACATTTTGGCAGGGTGTGAAACAAAATCTGGCAGAGGTGTCATGACTGAAGGGCTGGTTTTGTTTGCCCTGAAATCTGTGGCAAATCTCTTACTGGCTTCAACTGGATCAGGATTGGGTCCTTGGAGTCATTTAATTTGAATCAATTCAGCAATAAAAAAAGGGAAAAGACTTCTCTGTTATATACCATTACAGTGGTACAATCTCTTTCTGCCTTTCTCCCCTCTGTTTAGTGTCCTCAAATGTAAAAATGAGCTGTTTTTGTTGAATTCTGAGTAATGAAAGTAGTCTTGGATTAGTAGTCCCTATCTGCTCAGTCTCTTGCATTCTTGCATTGCCTAGTGTGTGGTTGTTTCTTTTTCTCCCCTTCATTTTTAGCTTCATACTGGACGTAGAAGCTCTTCAGAGACATGCTTTAAAAATCAATTAAGAGAGGAAAAGCTAATTGATTTTTTATGATTATTTTTTATTATTTTCTATATCAAGGCCCATTACATTTTGGTGGTCTTTAATGAAAGGCAAGTTTACTGCAGTCTATTTAACCACGCTCGTTCAGAATTGTTTCCCTTGTTGTCTTGATGTTATAGCTTGTTTTATTTCTCCTTATTTATAGATAAAACAACACTTAGATTTTTTGGGGGTAATTTGTGTTAGTTTCATTTTCAGAAGTGTTATTCTGGATTTCTAACTAGTTCAGCAGGAGCTATTGAGCTCAAATTACCTGCATATTAATTTCTGCTTTGTTCTTCCACATGCCCAAAGACAAAGATTTATCACATCAGTGGATGTTAAAATAGAATACAATGAATATAAAATTGTTCATAGGCAAGAATAGTGTTTCTGAGTGTGTATTATAAAATCCAAATTCTCAAAGCTGAGCCCTGGTGGGACAGCCTCTCTAAAACTTCTGTCTATTGGAAATGGACTGTTCTGGGAGCAAACTTGGATTTTGGGGGCAATACTGACTTATTCTAAATCCTTTTTAATGAGGAGAAAAGATTAGAGAAACACTTCGGGGAGGATCCAGAGAAGCAGCTCACAGCTGAGGCCAGGCAAGTTACCTGAAGAGATTTGAGTAAGATCCAACAAGCAAAATTGCAACCAACCTGGGCCACTTGCTTATACTTCAGGTACTGCTCTGTTGTCTCAGTGTTTGCCTGCCTTTTACCATGCTGCATTTCCATTTTTCCTGTGTTGCCAGCTGCAAAAGCTCAAAGGATAAAGCAATGTTTATGACCTTCCTTCCCATTTCTTCCTAGCTTTTAGTGATGCCCCTCTAGCTTTCCCTGAGCTGTGCATATTTTACAAGGCACAGTTGCTGGCTGTGATTTCCAGTAGAGATGGAGCAGTGATCTTGGGCACTAATGAAGTGTCTAGACTGCCTGTCTGCCCTTGACTTATATTAGCTGTATAATATTGAGAAGGAGAAGAGACTTCTGGGGAGAAAAAAAAAAAAGTCAATATTTAAGCAACTACAGTTTGGGATGATGGTGGTAAGAGGAAGTAGGAGTAGATGTTTCAAGAAATGGTTGGGAAAAAAATGGAGACAGTTTGGCTTTTCAGACTGCTGGTGGGAAGAAATTCTGATATATAAGGGTGAAGATGAGCCTAAGCTGAGAGACTAGAAGAGGAAATGCAGACTTTTAAGTGCAATGCTTAGTTTTGGGGCACACTGGTACTGTCTTTAATATGTGACTTCTTCCATGCACTCGTTTATCTCCACAGATTCTTGCAGACTATAAAATTACAATGTCAGATCCTGGTGGGAAAGAACTTAGTACCAGTGGCTGACCCAGTGTATTCAAAACCTGGGCATTTGAATGTTTCCTATCTAAGGCTACTAGTGGATAGTCATAATTTCTTAAGAAACAAAACTCTTCCGCTGATCAAGAGAATGCCACAACATCTGCCAAAACCAGGAATCAATCAGTGCAGCTCAATGGAAACTTGTAACACAGACTAGTGTTTCCTCAGCCCCAATCTATTTAAGCTCTTTTTTAGTAGTAGGCCTCAAAACTGAGATATATATGCTCAGATTCAGCTTTTAGGTGATGAATCAAAGACTGACCTCACTGCTGAGCCATGGACCCATCTGTATTTTATGATTTCCAGAGATACATAAGGCACCCTGAATCAGCCAGTACTTATGGCTCCCTAGTACTTATTCTGACTTGGTTTGCTGCTTACCAAACTATTCTAAGTGCTCTTAGCTGTTGCTGTGCAACTTCCTGGCCAAAGCAGCTTTGGAATGTAAAAGTGTATCCATCCGCATGCATTTTGTCAGATTCCAGGACTTCACTGAAGCAGTAAAAGATGATCTGAATTTGGAATGGCCTGGAGATTCCTCCAAGGATCCAGTCAACTTTAGGTAACTCAACCAACCATAAAGTTACCCTTAAAAGCATGTGAATGATCTGGGAATTAAGCATCAAAATTGGTGCTGAGTTATAATTACTATAATGTCTGTGCTCCGTACACACATTGTGACACTCTGTGCCAAACTTCTTGATACAGGAGGTGAAGGGCCAAGTGGCACTTGGGAACATCCTGAGTGAGATGCTTTAACCATTTATCCAGAAGTGATGAACTGAATAGCCAGATACTGAGAAATGGTTTTGCAGAAACAGTAAATGCATAAACTGCATTTTTGATTTCAGTTGAAAAACTGCAGATACTACTAGGATGGAACAAATGTAATTCAGAGGCTAAAATAAAGCGGTTTTAGTTTGGTAAAAAGGGAATCCTGGCTTTTTCTCTGTATTTGATCTCATTTGATATAGCGGAGGCTTGGATTGGGTTGAATCCCTTCATGTAAACTGATTTAAATCATTTTTCTGGGATGAAAGAAAGGCATATTCATGTTAAGTATGTTCCAGGCATAATGTACTACTTACCTATGTTTTGGAGCTGGTTCTAGTCTCCTTTGCAATAGGTTTACATGCCTTCCACTCTGGTGATAGGTAAGATAGGAAGGAGGCCTTGCTATTCTCTGCCAGTTAGGTCTTTCCAGCCCCTTCATCATTTACCTACTTTGATTTTCTGACAGTGAAACACCTTAAAACTAGCAGAGGAATGAAGATCTTTCTCCTGTGCACTCTGACAAGCTTTTCCACATTTGTTTAAAGAGAACATTTACTATTGTGCATCCGAGTTTTTTATCCAGGAAACTTTTTTCCCCTGCTTTAATCTGCTCTGGACAAAATAGACTCAAAAGAATTGTTCTGATGTGGAATCATTTTATGTACAGGGCAATGATGAATCATTGTCCTCTACATCGCTTCACGCCACTATGACAACATTAAATTTGCTTGATTGACTTTTGATATACAAGGTGAGCAACCTCCAAGGGATAGTATGTTGACCCAGCATCACCTTTGCCTTGCTCTTGCTGCATCTTCTCAGGCTACTCTTTGGCAGAGAAACTTCAGAATTGTCTATATGCGATCCCAGGACTTTGCATTGTTTTCCAGACCTTGGAGATTTGTAATTAATTTTCTCCATATGTGTGATAATTCTTGAAGACATCTCTAAACTTCACGTTCTTCCCTGTAGGCTAAAGCCATTTGGTAGAGCAGATTAGAGGGCTGGAGGAATGATTGCAGGTAACAGCAAAAAGAGCTACTGTCCCTCATCTGAGACCTCGTCTTTCTTATTTCACATGTCCTCATGTTCCCCATATGTTGTCAGCCCTGATATTTAGGGATTTGATGTGGCTGAAGAACAGCTGGGAAAAATCTCTGATGGAACAGGGGAGGAGCCATTAATGCTGGCAAAAGGTAAGTCATTACACTGTGCCCTACAACAGCTGGAACACTCGCTCTGTGTCTGAAGTGGAGGAAATTGAGGTTCTTTAAATGATGCCTCAAAAAATCAATTGCTTAACAGAGTTGGTCTCTGAGGGCTAGGGCCTGGTGCCAGGCATCTTCCCACAGAACACAGGAGACCCTTTTGAGGTGTAAGAAAATAACCCTCTTCTTCCCCATGTTGGAAAGGGGCCATATGAATTTATTGCAAGTACGAGGCAGGATGGGTTCTTCCCTGAAAACGACCTGAGTGCTCCCTCTGCTTTGAGTGTTCAGAGTGCAAATAAAATGACCTGCATTTCACTCATTCCTTTTTCAAGCACCTAGTTCTGTTTGGCAACTTTATCTCCCCGTTGGCACGGACATCCCAAGCAGCTTTGCCACATTTTGCTTGGGAAACAGCCAACAAGTTGTTGGGACCAAGGAGTCAGCACATTTGGCTAAATTCTGAAACCTGTAAGTATCAGGATCCCAGCGTATCCCAAAATCCAGCAAATAGAAGTAAACAGATGTACGTGTTTCCTCTGCAGGTTCAGCTGATGGAAACCAGCCCTGTTGCAGTCCCCCTACCCGTCCTGCACTTGCGCCCTCATTTGTCTTGCTCGTTTATTTGGTTTTGCAGAGTTTGTTGCTGATTTAGCTCCCGAAGTTGCTTGTAGAAAGTGATGGATGTTGCCAGGAGAGGGAAGAGCAGGACACGGCTGCACTTTCTCATCCGTGCTACGTGGACGTGCTGTATTTAAAAGGCAAGTCTGCTGTGCAGACCCTATTGCTCCTCTCCCTTCTGGCTCTATCCACGTGTTTCACTTCACTCTATAACTTAAGTGCACCTAGACATTGCAGGCCTATGTTTGCCATAGCAGCCTGGCCCCAACTAAGTGTATCCGTGGTCTCAAATTCCACTTTTTCTCTCTGCAGAGCCCCATACCAAGCTACAAAACCCTGCTGTTCCCCGACGAGGACCCGAGATGCGGAGGCACCGGAGCGCGGGCTCAAGCAGCGCGCACCTTCCTCGGCCACAAGGTAGAGACACCTGAGCCCCTGGGGGACACGAGAGCGCCGGGGACAGCCCCTTTTCCCGCCACCCCTTCCCGTTCCCGCCCCCGTGGAGCCAATGGGAGCCGCGAGGCGGGGAGGGCGGCGGGAGGCGGCGCCGGGCGCGCCGCACGGGGAGCGCAGAGCCGGGCGGCACCTTGCGCCGTGGGGAAGGTGAGTCCCGCCGCGGCCGTGGAGTTGCCCGGGGCAGAGTGGGGGGACGGGGGGCAGCGACAGCCAGGGATGGAGGAAGAAAACGGCCTCTTCTTCCTCCTTCCCCGCACCCGCTCGGTTCATTCATTTAACAAAGGGGCTCGTCCCCGCGTTCGGGAGCTGCCTCTGTGTGTGTGTGTGTGTGGATTTAGGCAAGCACAAAGAATTGGGGGGCTGGAGGGACCCTTTGCTGGCTGGTGGACCCCCTGGTTTGTGTGGCTGCTGTGCAGGGATGGCGAAGTGGGAGTGCCCGTCTCTCTCCCCC
>JAVCKT010096111.1:0-13650 GCA_032273925.1 Rhynchotus rufescens
AGCCTCCTTGCTATTCCAAAACAACATACTGAAAACTTATTTCCACACAGGGATGGAGTCTGCAGGTATCCATGAAACCACCTATAACAGCATTATGAAGTGCGATATTGACATCCGTAAGGATCTTTATGCTAACAATGTACTCTCAGGAGGAACCACAATGTATCCTGGTATTGGGGACCGTATGCAGAAAGAGATTACAGCATTGGCTCCAAGTACCATGAAGATTAAGGTAATATTTATATTAATACTTGCACTAGGCAACTTACCCTTCTTTTTTTTTTTTTTGGAAAGTTAGCTCTTATATGCAAATCTAAAAATGGCCTTAAGGAATCATGCAGAGCGTGCTTTAGAGTCCTGAAATTAGTAGAAATAGGCTTTTTCTCCTACTTGCCAAAACAGTTTGAAAGAGTAGAGAGGGTTGTGCTGGAGTAAAGGGAATTGCTGAAGAAATGGAAGTTGGTGAGATCATTTAAAGGAAAAGTGAAACAACAGTGTTGACTGACTTGGAGGAAGAAGAGTCTGTCTGTGGACGCTACAGTGAATTTGTTGTTTTTGGCAGTGTTACTGTTTCATGTTACTTTACTACCCAAGGTGAAATTTAAGTGCAATTCAGAGGATCTTTTTGTCAGGCAACAGACTGCCTGCTGAGCAGACGTGACACCAAGTGGCAGAAATGGAGACAGGAAACACAGAAGCAGTGATATGTCCACTGTATCTTAACAAACCAGCAACTAAGCCGGGAATAGCCTGTAGGTTTGCTAGCCTTGTAACTAGTGCTTGGCTTACTAGAACATTGCATCTCAACCAATTTTTAATTTTTTTTTTTTTTTTGCTTGAATCATTCAATCTTTAAAAAGAAGAATCTCCATTTTGTTAAGTGTTGCCCCACCAGTGGAAACAATTGAGCTTTTTACTTGGCTTAACTTGAGACTCAGTTTAGTTAATCTTGTAAAGTTTTATTTTTCTTTCTCATATTTTTAGTTTTGATGAGCGTTTTATGGGACATCCTCACATATCTCGTGAGCTGCCATTATTTGTCTGCTTTCAGTAACACAAAAGCTGTGTTGACTTGAGCTGAAGACAGCAAATGTGGCTGCCTTTTTACCTTTTAGGTACTTGAATTCAACTTTAATGCAGAGTGTTTGCACTGGTGTAATGAGAGTATTTTCCCCTAGTTATTTGACCCAAAGCGATGTTACTGCGTTGTCTACTTGTCACGTTGCTTACAACAGGCTGCACTTCTCTTCTAGATGATTGCACCTCCAGAACGTAAATACTCTGTCTGGATTGGGGGCTCAATCCTGGCTTCTCTGTCCACCTTTCAGCAAATGTGGATCAGTAAAGATGAATATGAGGAAGCGGGCCCCTCTATTGTCCATCGCAAGTGCTTTTGAAAGCTTCCATCATGGATTGTCCGTGCCAAGTGTCCTGTTCCCCTGCACATCACCTGCCCTCATTCATCACAGAGGGAACTACATGGCTTTACTGCTTTCCACCTGTTATAAAACGCACTACATGATGTCATACTAACCGGCATATTCTAATTTTTAATGCTAAATTGAGATTAACATTTTTTGGGGAGGGGGCTGGAGCTCCAAAATTAGTAACAGTATTTATATATTTATGTAGCATCCTTTTCAGCCCCACACTGAAAATTGTGCTGCCATTCAGGAGTTAGCACATGATACTCTTGTATGTTAGTCTCTGCTAATTGATAGTTCATCCGAAGCATGCACATAATAGGCAATTATTTCAAGCCCAAACACAATGTAAGATCTAGGTACTGTCTGTTTATTTTACGCAGTTAAGTGACACATAGGATTTTGCTAAGGGGACGGGTATCAATATGCATGACTTCTTTCAGTACAACTTGTGTGGATTTCTTTTCCTTGTATTCTGTATTGCCTCTGCCTTCCTCTGACCACCACTCCCAACAGGGAAGAGTTTCAACAAGCTGCATTAGATTTATGTACTTGCTTGTAATGGGTTAACTTGTTGCCTTCTTCATTTCTCTCCTTTCCCAAGCAGTGGAATGATGTTTCATTTACTTGCTTTTGTGATATTTGTGCTATGCTAAGCTAATGACTACTAAGTAAATCATCTTTTAAGTATGTTAAGAAAATATTCTGGGTTTAATGGATCAATAAAAGAGTAATTATCCATGTAAGGCTGATGTGGTTTACGTTAATTTCATACCAAATATACTATCTGTTAAACATAAAAATTAGTCATTATTGTTTTAATTTTGTTATGAAAATTCTTTCATTTCCTCTGAGCATTCTAGATAAGCATTTGTAAATGAAAACAGAATTGCTTCACAGTTTCTGTGGAACTTGTATCTGTTTGTATGGCAAATTTCCATAAAGTTTTCGTAATGTGTTGTATGAGAGAGGAGAGCCAGCAGTCATGTTTTAGTGTTTCAAATATCAGACAAGTTCACTGTTTATGATACTGCCTGCCTCAGGTTCTGAACTGATGGACATGTAAGGCTTGATGTATGTTTTGAAATTTAAGTCAAATCTGTCAATTTCTTACACTGTGAAGTAGCAGATAAGGTATATGCTTTTTTATAAACAAATATTTGTGAGGCTTAAGAATGTAGTCACTATCCCAAAATACCATAATGTGCTCAGCTGAGAATGGGATGAATTCCAGGATTGTTCTTGTGCCATTAACTGTACAACGTGTGCATGCACTCTCTCTCCCCTAGTCTGTCTCTACTATACTTTGTATTAATGCCTCCTAAATCTGCCCTAGATAGCCTTGAAATAACCATTGCCAGAAAATATACTATTTTCCAAAGACAGGAAAAAGATATTACTTGTATTTACAGATTTTTGCCTCTCATAGCATGAGTTAATCTAGGAGGAAAAGCACATTTTTACTTGCTTTTGCACAACTAAGTTTTTCTTTTTGCAGTTTTTTTTGGGTGTAGAAAACTTATTTAAGGGCCACAGCATTTCAAAAACATTGAAGAAGCCAAGGCTGTTGCAAATATTTCCTGTTATCCTTAGAAACAGTATAATGGACAGTGTCCAAGTGCTATTGTTAAGGGCAATAAATGATCGAGTTATCTCAAATCAGCTGATATTGTTGTAGCAGTATTGGGCCTGTTTTTTAGCTAACAGTGATGCTACCAGGTACTCCTGTGTTAACGTGGGATCGAATATTTGGTTGATGTATGTTCTGCTGTCTTTGTGTAATAGCCTTGTGTGGACGTTTGTGCAAATGAGCAAGGCTTCAAACATGAAGGCATGCATATTCCTGCGTGGAAAATAGAGAAATGCAAAATTCCAGGAAGATTTCATTTTCATTCGTGTTTTGAACTTGGAACTCTGATTTCTTCATTCAGACACTGACTGGAGAAGTGTTTGACTTCATTCAAGAACTGCGTTACCTGCCTGTAACTCAGATGTGCTCGCAATCCTCAGGTAGCATAATGTTCATAACTGCTGTTCTATGCAGGGTTATTAACTGACTCTACTACTATTTAACCTTTTTTTTTTTTTTTTTTTTACTTTCAGAGATGAATAAATTGTGTGTATAGCCTCATATCAGTTTTGTATCACGGGGTAAGATCAAGGCTTTCAAATCAACCGTGGGATCAAAGATCCAAATTTATTGTGATTTTATCATTTATATATATATATATATATGTATATACATTTAAGTATCAAATCATTTTCTTTCTTTTGGCATTACTTGGCATGTGTGGAAACAAAGGTTGAAGAATGGAGTGCACTACGTGCCCTCACAACAGCAGACTTTTTAAAAACCCTTATAAAAATGGCTGATGAAATGAAGCAACAAGTCAAAATTTTAAATAAAAAAGGAGGCCATACTTTAGATTTTGTAAATATATATTATTGATTTAAACGCAATAGAAGTATCTTCATTAGATTTCATAATATTCTTGCGGAAAAATTTTTTATCAATGGCCTTTTATTAGTTAGCTAATTTTATTATTGCTCTGAATTAGAATCTGATATTGACATTGACTTAAAGTTTATTAGAAATTAATTAAAATGCATTTTTTAAAAAACATCCAACTAATGCAAGAGAGAAAGTAAACAGCTTACATGGGGAAATGCAGTTTCTCTTCCTCATTGCCTATTTTTCTCCGCATCCACCATTATATCTTTCCTGTCTTCTGTAAGAAGTGTTGAGTCCACATAGAACAGACACTGATACTATTGCATTGGTGAGTATAGTTTATACAAAAACAAAACTCTCTCTGATTGTCTATGCTCTTTTACAAGTTCTTCTTTGGATGCTAAATATTCAGAACTCATCATGAACTCTTGCACTCAAGTTGTTTACCTTCCGGATGCAACAAAACAGATGAACATCCAAAGCGTTTGTAGTTTCTCTGCACGTAGCTGTAAGTGTTCTCTAGGATATTCTTCTTTCCTTCCTTCCACTGGTCTCAATCTTTCATTCTCCAGAACAAAACCCTTTTCCAAATTCTTGGTTGGTATCTGTAGCTATGGGCACAGCTGGGGTGAGGCTCGAGCTCTCAGTGGCTAGAATATGTATTCTCATTCTGCAGCTGGTTTCTTTTTCAACATGGAAGTGCCTGATTATGCTCTGAATACCTTCCTAACAATCTGCATGTGGAATCTTATTCAAAATTAAAATGCATTTTGAAATTAGAATTAATTATGTGCTAAGAACGAATACAGATAAAAATAAGAAAAACTATTAAGCTACTTCTGCGATTTGGCAGACCTCTGCTCCTCTGAGAGGAAGTTTCTATAGCCTCCATGCAAGCCCTACTTTTATATACCGATTTTACATAACATTATAGCGATCCTACAGAAACTAGGGAGTACCTCTGGCCAAGGAAAATGTTCTTTGTTGGTTCCAAACACTCATATACTGTTACCCGCTACTCCTCTCTTATCATTTCACCTTAACAGCATCTTTAAACCCATGGAAATGTTACATTTATCCTTTCAATGTGGAATTAGTTTGGCTAATGATAAATGTCTGTCGTTGAAAGAGCTACTATGGAAACTATACCTTCTTTAAAAACATTCACACCAAAATTCTCTCAAGTTTAGGAGCTGGGTCTCTAAATTGGTGCAAAAACCTAATAGAGGTGGTGGGAATGCTGACTGAACACATAACGATGTGGACTGTAGTATGCAAAGTGCCTTACGTGAAAAAATGCACTGTATAAATAGGATGTCTGTATTTTGCAGAACTGTAAGGCCACAAAATTCTCCCATCCTCAGTTGCAATGAATGTGCATGTATATGCACATAAGCTACATGGAAACATCAGTGCCCCTAGAGAAACAGAGACAGCTCTTATTGGGATGTGCACTGCTTGTATTTTTTTCTTGCTCTTTCAATAGTTAACTTTTTTTTCATAGCAAAGCATGCTAGAAATGCAGAAAAAGACAATTGTGCATCTGAGAAAAGCTCAATACTTTGTATTTACCCTTTTCTCCTATTGTTTCAAAGACTAGAAATAGGATACTATACTGTGATATGTATCCTATTCTAGGATGTTTCAGCTGAAGGAACTAATCTATGTGATTTTTGACCAAAAAAAAATTATTTGCAACAGGTGGAAATCAAGCTGTCATAAACCTAACAAAACTAGAAAATTTATGCCTTTTTCCTTGGTATTTGAGATTGTGGAGATTGAGAGTGAGGTTCTCCAATGGATGTTTTTCAGAATGATGTTGCATTAGAGATACGTAGTGCCCTGCTGTGAGACTCTTCCCTCCGAGCCCTGCTGCTCTCAGGGTCACTAATACCTGGCTGTTCAAGTAGCAGTCTTCAATGTACTTGAGGATTTGCCAAGTTTTCCGAGCTTCACCATTACTTTTTTTTTCTCCCCTTTCATAATGGCTAGATTGTACAATGAGCTTTCATCAGCATTCTCAAAGTTGTTTTCTGGAAACGTGTTGAATAACGTGTCACTTCAATAACCTTTTTCCCCTATTCCCTTTATGAAAGAAAACTTGGTCATCAGGAGCACAATGATAAGGTGGTGGCTAGATTTGAGGCCTGATTCATCGGTTAACAATTGCTGAAACTCCTTGTCTCTATTTTGCTTGCATCATTTTTAGTTGAAGATTCTGATTTCTGTTGCAAATCTACAGCTGGAAAATCCAAATTAGCAGTTCTGAGGGAAAGGAGACAAGTATAATACAGCAACAGCCAGCAATGAAAGTTGCAAGCTTTGACATGAATTACATTTGCAAAGGCAAAAGCTGTGGTCAGGAACACAACAAGCTAGTATGGAGGAGAATATGATTAATGAGTATTTTTTTTATTTATTTTTAAGACATATTTAAGGTTAACTTGGTTGTGAAAATGATTCTGTTGGTGTTACGTCTTATTGAATTTTGATATAGGAAGGTATCCTGGCAGGTCCTCTGAACACTCAACAAACAGTGATATTGATCTGACATTCAATTGAATTGAAGTTTGGGATTGAATTAAAATTGGGAATTGGGATTGAATGGTGAATAGCTTTAATGTTCTGAGAAGCATGGATCATTTACATCTCCCAGTCTGAGACTATAAATCATCAGGATTATGACTTTTTAAATTTTAATACTGACTTGCCTTCCCTGGAGGAAAGGACCAAAAGGGCAATGTGTGATAAAAGAACCATGGAGAAACTCGCACTAGGTATGGACAGCAAAGAGGAGCGATTTGAAATCCTTCACTGCTTGCTGTTGTCACACTTTCCCTGATCAGCTGTCTTGTTTGGTGTGGGCTGGAAAGAGCAGTGCCCACCGTTAGGCTTTACTTGATCCCTGGGTTTGCTTCCCCTTCTGCTTCGTGCAGAGCAGCCTGTCAGCGGCTGCTCCGTGTCTCCCTTTCTCCTTGAGATGGTATCCCCATAGGATGCCATCCCTAAGGTGTGATGATACTCTGAGCTCTCTGATTAGGCATTTGTGCTCCCGACTAATTGCTGCCCTGATTACATAACAGGCTGAATGATTTTAATACAGTCATCTACTTTACATTTTTATACTTATGAAAATAATAAAAATTTAAAAGAACAAGGAGGCCTATGCACCTTACTACCTTGTTTGTGAAGGCTCTTCCGTTCCACAGTAAGAGGGATTTGTTAGCTTGGACCCCATCAGTTTCTCTCCTGTATCTGGTTATGACTGCAGATGCCTTACTCTGAGTGCACGAGTCTGCAGCAGCTCACAGAGCTTCTGTGATCTTTATTTTAAACTCTGGAGTCTCAGTTCTCGGGCAATTTCATAACTAATGCTATAGCTGGAAGTGTCTCTGTGACTGCGCACTCTTTTTGCTGTTTTTGAGGGAATACCTGAAGTGGGTATCATTTTGCTTCTCTCATATATAATTTTCTATGCTAACTGTGGCTGTTAGCGACGCTGAAGGTGATGCTGATATTGGCCACTTTTCTATGGTTGATTCCAATGTCCAGGTCTGAATTCTGTGATTTTTATCCTCTCATTCTATTTTACAGGACTCTAGTGATACTTAATGGTGAGGGTTGACAGTGTCACCTATGTCACTGGATATATGTACCCACTTCCCTGCACAGCAGTGGGCAAATGAATGAATTAGCTATAGCTTTGCCTTACTTTCACAGAGAAAAGGCATTGAATAAGTACTGAAATTTCAGCGTGTGTGTTAGTATTGAAAATCTTCTCCTGCTTCATTACATACGCATAGCAATCTGATGGGGATCTGCCCAGTTTGTCTTCTGAAAACGTCACTAATGTGGTTTAGTTGTACTCCAGGTTTCTGCTAGTATTTTGCTGTTGAACCTCAGAAAGTTAGAAATGAGGTAATTTGCTGAATAAATGCTATTCTTTGTGCAGCTGAACACTCTAAGAGCTATTGAGGAATGTTGCCTTATGGTGGCACTTTCATTTGATTAGTCTTGTAAAGAGCATTTTGCATGGCAAGTTTCATAGCAAATCAGTCGCTTGGCTTTCCCAGAGAACGCTGAATTGGTGCGACGTGACCCAGGGATGCAAAGGGATCTCTCTCATCGGCAGTGATGCCAGGGAGAACACAAGATGTGTTTCCAGGACGACCGCCAAAGTTACTGTGCAAGTGCAACGAAACACAAAGGCCCAGAGGGGAGTTCATGAAGAGCAGGGATCAATTCAGGGAGAAATCTGAATAGAATGAAAGTTCTTTTTTAAAAGGTAAAACTCAACCAACATGAAAGTCCTCATGGAGACCTAATGTTGAGGCTAAGCAACAGCCCTGTTGCTGTTGCATGCTGCTGCATACTTCTGATGGTCTCAGAAGTAGAGAAACAAATACAGTTCAAAACATATGCGTGCCACCTTCTCACATATCTACTCTCAAAGTTATTCATGCAACTAGCCAGCTATTCACATAAGCCAGATAGCTCTTTCTTGCTTGCTGTCCAGGTCCCGTAGTCCTGTAACTTGGATTAAACTGGGTAAATGTAGAGCTCCTGGACACAGCAGTTTATGGAATTGTTTGCTTCATCTATTTTAATCTCCGCTGCTTGCCAGTGGATGTCACACTTACACTACAAAGGCATAACTCATAAGCTGACTTCCTACCGCTTCTAAAACTTTATAGACATCCACATCTCTCCTCAAGAAAGGCTTTGTGACCTCAGCAGGACTTTAACCAGAAGGAAAATGTTTCAACTCTGACTATATATTGAAGATAGGATTGCATTTTCTAATTTATGAAATCAAACCAATGCCTTAAAGCTGTGAGAAATTCTACTTACGAACTACCACAGTTCTTCATGAGAAAAGCTTTCTCCCTAACTTAGTCAATAAAATGTTTCAATAAAAATATAACTAGAAACATATAATTCAATAACAGGAATAGCATTTTAATCAATACTCCGTTAACAGAGCAAAGGTCTCCTGGCTTTGCCAGGCCCTTGTGGCATTATGTATGGGGCAATATGCATTCTGTCTCAGTGTGACCTCATGACAGAGACACTGAAAAGCAGTAATGTTGGACTGCTGTTTTGTTCCTATTCCCTGAGAAAAGCAGCGTCAAGGTTATCATATGACTTTGTTAGATTGTCTGTGAAGACACTTAAAAACAAATACAACTTGAAAGGGTACACTGCAGTTTATGAAACTGTGTTATGAAGACAAGTCTGTGTATTGGAGAGGTTATTTCTACTCCCCGCGGCACAAGAAACTTAAGAGACTTTGTAAAAACTGCCTGGTAATTCATTATCAAAATCGAGGTCTCCTGGGCTAGTCCCAGAAATACAGAGCCACTTTTCTTTTTATGTTTTACTGTGGTAAACTGAAGGATTAAAAACATCTCCAAAACCTCTGTAGAATTAGTGGTTAAACGTTTCCTTTGACTTCACTTGCCAAGACATTTCCTTTGAAATTATTTCATAATAGAAACTAAAACTAGATTGTTGTAATATTTAAAGCTCTTGAACTTGTTCTATGAGACTCAAGTAAGAAAAAAGTTGGCAGCAAACTTTCTTTTCTGCAGAACTATCCTGTTAAATTTAGTCAATTACAGACTAATCATCCTACTGGCATCACAGATGTGTTAATTACCATGTTTAGTTGGATTGTATTTTTGAGTTTGGCAATGTATTTTAAAGTATTCTTGAAGGCTAAGAATCTGTAAGGTATTTCACTTGAGCCTTATTTGACAATGAGAATACTGTCTCCTGCTTTTTATCATTGACTAGGAATCACCAACGGGGAAAACCATCTGATGCAACAATTTGAAAATAGAGTTCAGACTCTATTCAGACTCTGTCTAGTTCAGACATGTCTTAAGCTGTTTATGCCTAACATGAACAGCTTAAATGCTGTAAAATAGCCCTGCCTTCTCAGAGGCACAGAGTCTGCACTAACTAAATCTTGGACCTTATGATGCTGTGACTTACGATTACCCCCTATAAGCATGAATTGATTCTGGAACCCCGTGGAGAGTTTTGGGGCATATTATCAGCTCAGGGTGCAACCTTCCTCTGATGATATTCCTGTGAGGTGTGGGAGGGTGTCTGCAGTGGTGCCCTACCTGTTACTGCTGCAGGAAATATTGGCTGCCTATGTATACAGATATTATAGTCCCTTTGGTAAGAAGGAGTGACCATCGGTTGCAAACTAAAGGTAACCCCTTTAGTTGGGCAAAAGGATTGAGGGAGATGCAGAATTATCTTCATGTCCTGTGTTGTCTGCTGATAGCCCTGGCTATTTCTTCCTCGATGGCAAAATATCTTCAGGAAATGAACTACTGAGCACACTGCGATAACGGCACCTGCAGTGAAAGAGAACCTAGATTATATTCCTGAAGCCTCCTGCTTTGGCAATACGTATGTAGCTATAAAATTGGGAGCAGTAAGATTTCTGTGATTGCTGAGGCTTAGCAAGAGAAAGGATGCTAATTTATATAGCACTGTACAGCTGAACTCTGCTCCTTTCTGAAGAGAGTGTCTGGTCTCCTACTGACACTCTCTTCTGCCAGAAGATGTTAGAAAAGCTGTACTATGAGCTGTTACAACAATGGTAGCTGGGGTGAAAAAGCCTTTTCTGTCTTGATAATTAGGTGGGGGCTTGTCTAGTAGTACTGACATGCAAAGAAAGGAATTCAGAGAGCCGAGTTTCATGGTAGGAGGTGAGGAGGGAGGAAAGAGGAAACCTTCAGCCATCTGCATTCAATGTGGATGCAAATGGAACGTTTCAGACTCCTGCTGGCACTGGCTGCAGAAGTGACATTTTCTACTCATGCTGGAAAAATGCATTATAACAGAAATTTCTTATTTTCTACTTATTTTTTAAGAAGAATTTAAGAGAATTAAACATACTACCTGAGTGATCCTGGAGGCAGAAATTTTGTATTCAGACCAAAGTCTGTTGGGACAAGGTGGTACACAACCATGTGTTGCTTGGGAGTGGCAGGTGGGTAGGGATTAAGTTATATGGGCCTTATAGTTTTTTTAATCATGTGGTAATGTGAGAGCTGGATTGAGTGGTAGGTTCAGCTCGGTAGGGATTCTTCTGTTATTAAGCACTAAGTTGGGAACTGAGGAAGCTAATTTTTTTTCTTGGCTCAGACAAGTTGCTATTAAGAAGCCACTGGCACAAGTCTTCCAGCTGTGGCTAAGAGCAGTGATGTAAACATGACCTTCCTAGGCTGACTTCTAAGTTTTGCTCATGCATGATGTATGAAGAGGACACCATTCTACACTGAGGTAGCCTCATCTCGCAGGAATGCCTTGCATATTTTATTCATACCGACTTAAGTGGAAGAAACACACTTTCAGATTCCCAATTACTATTCTTCAAAACCTTTTTATTTGTTTTTGTTGAAAGCTAGTACTATCGATAAAAACACACAAATGCCTTCAGTTACATAATTAGCTAATATTTTTGTACAAACGAGCAGAGTATAAATCTTTTGTCCATCTTTTTGAGAAAAATCTTGGAGGATCTTTTGCAGTATTACTTTAAGACTTCGTTTACAACTAGTTTAGAATTGGGCAGACTTGTCAATCAGTATTTTTTCTTAATAGAAACAATGATTGTTCAAGATATGATACTTTATCCTTCAGGTAATACATTGGTGTATTGTTACAAATGATGTTGTGATTGTTACACATTGATGGCCTGAGAGAGAGGACTTTCTGAGAGCTGGGGACACTTACCATTTTTCAGGGGCAAAAACGGAAAAACACAAGTGTAATCTTTACATGAAAACCATCCTACCTTGTACTATGTGTTTGTTTTCCTAAACTGTTCAATAATTCTTAATAGCTATACTCAAAAATGACAAATAGAGTCTCACAAAAAGAATCAAGCTCAAGACACTGTGTACTTTTAGGTTTATTTACATTTTATTAGGGAAAAAAAAAAAACACGCACAAAACCCTGATTTTGTGCTAGATTTGGCGGCCGTCCTGAAAGTGGTGACACTGGCCCGCTTCCCCTGGACCTCAGTGTGTTGTATTCCAGTTATTCCATGGACTTATCCTGCACCACCATCGGTAAATTCAGACCAAGTGCTTCAGAGCTTTACCTAAAAAGGTCTTAAAAACATCCAAGGACTGAGATTTTACAACCACTGTGGCCAACCTATTCCAATGCTATGTTATGCTCAGAGTGATCCAGTCAGAACATACCATTGAGAACCTACCTCCCTTCTGTAACCTCCTAGTATCTCAAATCTGACTTGACTGCAAACTGAGCTCAGGAGCCTTATTAGCTCAAGTAGCCTCTTCTCCTCTGTTCTCCTCTACAGCCATACCTGCCCTGTAGCCATCCAAATGGTCGCATAGCCTAACAATCCTTCCTTTAATAAGTATAAATTTGTCTGCAGCTTTTCTTTTTCTCCTGCTATGGCTCAACACCTGATATTAGAGCTTTTCATCTTCATTAACTAACACAGACATAAACTAATTAATTAATTATGCTTGCATATTCCTCCATTAAATTGCTATTCTACTAAAATTTATCCTTTCTATTCCCTTGAGATGTTTTATATCTTAGTGAGGTCTTTTGTTAATCTTCTCTTTTCCACAGCGTGTTTAACCTTCTTTCACTTATTATTTAGGGTCATTAAGAATTATTATATCATTTATCCTCTCTTGAACCTCCTTTGTTGTCCATTTTTTTTGTCTTCCCGTAACCAGAACTGTGTAGTTGGCCCAGATTCTCATCTTATTAAGTGTAAGAATCAGGAGCAACTGAATCAGGGCTATTTCCACTGAAAATCAGACTATAGGGACTTGTCTGAAATTCAAACCAGATTTTCTGGTCCATATCAAGATGTTATGCTATATGCAATTGTTATGCTGTATTTTAATATCTGTCACTGTAAGCTGGGAAGGTATTACAGGTTTTATACTAGAAAATGTGTGAAGTATATTCAGTTTGGGGGTCTGCAATTAGGAAAGAATTTCAGAAATTTGGAAAGAATGGAAAAAAGATTCCAGGATTGATTTAGAGTCTCAAAATCCTGACCAATAATGGGAAACCAAAGAAGTTTCATGTGTTGCAAGATAAAAATAAGAAGTGACTGAAGAACCTCTAGGGAGAATATTGGGAGATTTTGCTCTGAAATCCAAAAAAGAAAGATTCACCAAAATCTAGATTTTGAAAAACTGACAGACTGACTAGTTCAGAGTAGGCTTAAGATTCACTGGGATTAATTAACCACCAGATCAATTAACCCATGGTCATACAAAATTTGTTTAAGTATTTAAATTGAGACTATTTTCTGTACATATATGGACTTGTTCAGTCAGAAGTTACTGGTTAAGATTCTTTGGCAGTGAATTATGTATGAAGCCAGAATAATTCATCACAGTCTCTCTCAGCCTTTAAGTTGAGACTCTAAACCCCATATTTTCAAAACATCACTTTTTTTTTTCTTCTAGATATGTTGTAGGGGGAGAGACTGTATGGATATCATGTCAGCATGGATGTCAGCATTTTACCTTATTTTTGATAAAACAGCATCAGCTATCTTTGGACTCTCACCCACACTCATTCCCAAGAGTTTTCCAGGATGCAGTAGATATGCAGAAGATATCTTCTTATCATTACTACAAGACCCTTTACTCCTTTTTTTTTTCTGAAATGTAAGACCTCTTATAATTTATTTCTACTACTTATTATTTGTCTTCCATCATGACATTATACTAACTTAAATTTGATCCTTC
>JAVCKT010096112.1:0-13647 GCA_032273925.1 Rhynchotus rufescens
CACATCCAGATTGTTAATCTCAGATTGTTAACCTCCATCAACCACAACATCTTCCAGTGTGAGCAAAACAAACAGCAGTGACTGCTACCTCCTTTGTATTGACTGGCAGCTCCGAAGCACGATTCATCCAGAGGAGAGCTGCAGAGTTATTCCCCAGGTCCCTGTAACACTGTGAAGAAGAAAAGAGGGGTTAAACAAGAGACAGAAGCAGGAAAAAGTTACCACACATTATAGAAAACATCCAACAACCGATAAAAAAGGGCTACTTCCACCTTTTAAGCATTCATTCTATGCACTTTCAGATTTCTAGTATTTCCTGCAGTATCTCTCATTCACAAAGCATTATAAACACTATCACAGCATGGAATACTAGATTTCCTTTCCTTTGGTTTTGTTTTCCTTTGGGGTGAGGAGGTTGCTTTTTCGGTGGGACATTTTCCCTCTTTTCCCTCTAAGTTTTCCCTCTTGTTCCACTATTTTCCCTGGTCTATTCCTATTTCCACTTATAGGGTCATTATTCCTTATATCACTTTAGAAATGGAAGGTGTTGTGTTCTAACCTGCTAAGAAGTCACTGTGGCCACTTTACATAGTATTTCTGTTAAAAACAACAAGGATGTTCCACGGGATTAAAGGCAAAATCCTACCGAGAAGTGATTTCTAATATATCTGCACAATATATACTTTAAATATATACAATATATATAAATATATACAATATATACCTTTAAATATATACTTTTAAAAATGTATATACATGTTTTTAACTTATAAATGCTGCTTTTGCATGGAGTAATTTAAGAAAGAGATGAGAATCACTGCACACAGAAAAAGCACAGGTCTGAATTAAATAAGCAACAAGTCTAGTGCGAGGGTGAGTGGTTACCTTGGCAATGTACACTCTTCCTGCCTTAGAAAATCCTGGGCTCAACTCCTCAACCTACAAAGAACAGAGAGGACAATAGGATAGGGCACAGAAAAGGAGACATTTAATAATCAAATGTTGAATCTCCCTAAGGAGAAAAAAGAAAGCATTTAACAAAAACCCCAAACTCCAATTTAAGTATACAAATCAGTTTAGGAATTTTATGCAGGTGAGGCTGACTTGGTGAGTAAAGCCCTCATGTTCTCATAATGTGCCTGTGATTCCCTGAGATGCCAAGTCTGGCCAGCCTTCACTACCTCCTCCAGCACGTGTGTACAGCACTGTCACAGCAATCTCATCCATTTTGCCTTCTCCTCAACACACTGGTGCCAAAGCTCAGGAAATCTTTCCCCAGTTTTCTGTTTTTCACTTCCCACTTGTTTATTATCAATTTCTAATCATTAATGCTTTTCTGCTTGCTCTACATCTAAGTTGTAGTCATCACTCTCCATCCTCATCATTTTTCCACTACGTTATTATCTACCCTTGAGTTTGACCTTATCTCACCTGCATTCAATTTAAAACACCCTCTACCAAGATTCCTGAGCAGTGAGAACACAAGACAGACAGTGTCCCTGCTAAAGTAATTTATTTCTGTAACACTTCATTAGAGGCACTCAAGAGTAGTTCTCATAAGCTAAGCCTAGACCATCTGCTTAACTCATTCATATTGTGCAGACCCTAGCACCAAGCAAGGGCTTATGCTCACAAGTGTGACTCGGGGCATGTCTTAAATATATTTGCATCAATAAGGACAAAGAAAGAGAGGACAGGATTAGGATTCCTATATCTTAGGAAATATTGTGCAGAAATACACAAACAACATGGTCCTGAAGGCTTAAAGAAGTGAGGTTCAAAAGTGCCAGCTGAGAAACTGGACCTAATAGGATACTCATCTTACAAAATACTGAGAGAAATAAAAAGTGGGAGAATATTCGGAATATCTATGGCAGTTTTGCCATGAATGGGGTCAAGCCTCTCTTACAAACCATGAAGGGATCTAGACCTTAAGGATTTAATATTAAGCACTGTATCCTTTGTGCACTTTTTAAATGGAAAGATAAAATTCTCTGAATGTTGTGGATCTAGTTCTGAAGTCTCCAGAATGCTTTTGGTTTTCTCTCATCCTACTCTTAAAACAGTATCTCCACAACTTTCACTTGTACCATATTTTCCTCCTGAGATCATCAATGCAGCTCTATCATGGGACATTTGCAGACTACTGCTTTTACACAGAAGACAGGTATTCAGATGCCACATTTATCATCCTCTTTGTCACATGAATGATTGCTTTGCTTATCAGATTTCAGTACCCTTAAAAAGTTTTCCAGTGCATCTTGTACAGTGGCTGTAGGAGGGGCTTCAAACAAAGCAGCAGCAGTCTTTTTTTCAAGCCAACCCAGATGAGAAACCTAAAAAAAGAAAAAAAAATGAAACTATCATACCTTCCATGTACATAAAGCACAGGCAAAAGGATACAAAGGCAGAGAACTATCCAGTTTTATGGAGCTTCCTCAGGCACCTGAGAGACAGCCAAAGCTCAGGATAGTGTCAGCAGCCCTTGTTGAGTATACAAATGCAGCTACTGAACTAAACCTAACGTGCTTGTCTTTTCAAATAGATACTGCCACAGGGCTACAGTGTGGATGGTCTCAAATCCAAACCACCTGACTGCAATCAAGCCAGTTCCTGGCAGTTCACAGTCACCACAGGAAATCCCCACACGTAGCTGTCCTGTCTCCCACACTAAATCCAGCACAAGAATATGTCCCCTAAGATCCCTCAAGACGTTTCCATTCAATTCTACCTGTATTTTCTGATTCTGTATTGGAATTCAGCAACTGCACAGATCATGTGCAAAGTTTACAGCGGTGGATCAAATAAACCTTTCACCCAAGCATCACTGTCCTTCACCCAAACATCAAATTCCAAAGAAGAAAACAGTAAGAAAATTGTAATCAACTATTTTACCTGGTAACACCATCTGCCCAAAAGGTAGTAAGACTTTGGATCATCTGGTTTCAGGGAAATTGCTTTATCAATGTGTTCCTATGGAAAACCACCAGCCACACATATTAGGGACTTGTTACACACAGACACCCACAGGAACAGATAAACTCATGTGGAAGGAGGAAAGGAAAGAGAAAGTTCACAATTTAATCGTCAGCGATAAAGTTACAGCTATAAAGAGATTAGAATTTTCTTAGAAGAGTTTCAGTGATTACAGAAAGGCAGCATCATTAGCCTCAAAATTACTACATGAAAAAGAAAGCTGCTCTACTACCTTTTCAGATCTTTGACTGAAACCAAATTACTAGTTCAGTGAATAGCTGACCAGGTAATAATTATCCATGGCCTGTAATTGATGCAGGTGCCTCCTCTCATCCTACAACACCCTTGTTGCAGATAAAAGGTAAATAAAAGACTTGAAGGCAGCTAAGCCTTCAATACCTAAGGGTACAAACACGCTCGCATATAGCTGTTGAGGATAAGTTGGTGTATCATTTAATTACCACACAGTGATTCCATGTTTCAAGTTCACAGTTTTCCCATAGTATGTGTTTATTTTAATGGCAAAAGCCTTTAATCCTCCTCGTGTGCACAAGCACAGGGCCAGACCCACTCCCCTTCATCACACTGATCAACTGCATTAATGGAATCGCCTTCCCCGTCACCTTCACATCACCCCCAAACCTTCTCTTTTTGACGCCTATCACTCCTATAAGAGCTTAAACCTATTTCCTAGCTCACTGAAATGGGAAAAACCACTGTGCAACACTCACACAAGGACAACTTCCCCTATTTTTACTCACCTTAAAAACATAGCCAACTTGAATGCGCTTCTGAATGCTCTCGTGTTCCGCTAACTGCCCGCAGAGCACAGCATACCTACACATAAGACATTTTTAAGAAATCAACTACTGTTAGCAGCTGCAAAAAAGACACACGTTACATTCTGTAAGTATCTCCCTTCTGAACTGCCTCTAAGTTCCACAGTTTACTGGGGAAAGCGGGTAACATCATGGAGCTTTACAGGAAAAGGACACACACAGCAGAAGTATTAGCTCAAAGTAGAGCAGCAAGTCAAAGAGCAGTGGTTTGACCAGACATGAAAGTTGGGAAGCATTAGTCATTGGAAAGCCTTTTTTTCTATAGAGAATACTTTTCTATATAGCATACTTCTACACTCCGATTTTTCTGTTTTTAAACAATGAAACTGTGTGAAAACCAAAGCCTACAACTACGAAAGCCCTAGCTACTAAAAGCTCTACTTAACTACAAGGTAAATGACAGTCGTCCACTAACAATACCATATCTACAGCACACTGAATGGCTACTTTGAGGGAAAAAAACAGTAAAACCTACCTATATCCTGCAGCCCAAAACTGCCACCAAACTTGGGAAACAAAACGATAGTTTTTTTTTCAGTGCTCCAAGTCAAACTCATTTAGATTTTACGAATAAGAGACCGCAAGGGAAGGAGAGTGCCTAGTAAAATCATTAACTATCATCCCTATGATATTTCCATGATGTAAATTTAAAAATCAGTATGAGATTCCTCAGCAGCTTTTTTCACAGCAGTCCCAAGATAAAAGCCCCAGCTCCAGACAGATCTGCTTGGTTTCAGTCATTGGCACAAACTCTCTTCTTCGATGGGCGCCTGGCAGTCCAGAAGGGCTGGCCTGGCCCTTGGTCAAGACCCTGCAGGTCTTTCTGGCTGGTGAGGTCTTTGGATCCCGACTTCCCTCTCTCCCTGTCATGCCAACGTGGTGTCTGCTTTTATCTCCCCTGCTCGTTTAGCTTGGCTTGCTCTTCAGTACTCGAGCTATTCATTCCCATTCGTTTTTGCAAAATGCCTTGGGATGAATTTCACGAGGGGCACTATCGAGTTACAGAAAGATTTAACGAACCATAACAGGATGGATGAGAAACAATGAGTTAGCAAAGGGGACTTTCTTCTTCTGTAAACAGTACATACCCTCCAAAACAACAATCGGGTGTCTAAGCAGATTACCAGAACCTTGTATTATGCTATTTGCTGGATTAATTATTAACCAGAATTATTCACTAAGTTGCAGACCTCGATCAAACCACAAGTCCCCGCTGGAACTTCAGCTCAACATGGATTTCCCCGTTTATTAGAAAATGAACTCTGTCGCAAAGATTACTGATGAGAGACTGTTTTTCTTTCTTAAATCCCAGAGCTCAATACATGCAGCTTTGAAAAAAATAAATCCCACATTTTCAAGGCTGCACTCTGGCTGGTACCCATTTGAACAAGACATTTGGCTTGAAGATTTTAAGGTCAGTCCAGACTGAGTCTTAGGCCCTTTGCTTTCCATATCAATCTTGAGAAACCACTTAACTATCAAGCTGCTAAAGCCTTCAACCAGTCTAGCCACAAAATACTGCGCACAAGAAAGAATCACCACAAGGATAGCATATAAATCCATAATGCTCTCAACTTGTGTTCTGCATTCAATTCTGGCTTTCTCTTCTAAAACAAAAGTTGTAATAGAATCATTTTTCTCTTGCTATTGCTCACCTAATTTCTATTACCCTTATCATTGCTCCCAGGTAGGGTTACAGACAGTATGGGTAACTAATCAGAATTTTGATCAATGGTACCAATCCCAGAATCAAGAGATCCTATAATGTGTTTTGAAACTATGTATTAGCCAACAGCTCTGAGCCTTCAAACACTGTGTATCTCTATTTCATATACTGTGTAACATCATATTCTTTTTCTTCAGGGGAAAAATTAACTAGTGTAAAAACAGTCTGTAATTAGAACAGCCTGTGACCAGTCCACAACCCAGACAGAGCTGGAAAAGTAACCATTTCTCATTTTATTTATGATAAAAAATAGTTATTTCTATTACTGATAAAGGTAGCTACGTATTCCTTTCCACTAAATCCCATGCCTCCCACATGCAGCTCTGCTATTTCCTTTCCGCAGCTGCTCTTTGAAATGAAAAGCAAGAGGCAGATGTGTGCAAAGACAGGAACTTTGCATCTGTTCAGAGCAGGGGGAGGTCCATGGAGACGAGAGCTTGTGCACTCTTTCAACAAAACTGGTCCCAAAAGAGGGGGACCCAGGTTGCAACAGAAGCGTTGGGTTCAGCTCTAAAGTCTCAAGATTTGCTCTTGGAGACAAATGGTTAAACATCATATAACTGCCAACACAGTCAAGATATCATTTAAAAAGCCCATGGATTTAATGGAACCATACTGAGGTTCGAACAAAAAACTCAAAAGAAAGAAATAAAAAAAGGAGTATCAGCTTTAATAACACACAGCGCGGTACTCAAGACTTCACCCAAATAATGTGAACCTACTCACATTTCAGACAAGCCTCAGAAGCCAGAGCTCCTCAAAAAACTCTTGTGTCAGCTAGTTGCATACACAATAAAGCTCTGGTTTATAAAAATTCATCCATCAATATTACCCTTTGAAGTGGAATTCTGCTCTGTAAAATAACAAAAGCCCAAGTAACTAAAGAAGCTTCAAACTTTCTGAAGAGTCAGTGGGGTGACTAAAATGCATTCCTTCACGAAGCTAAAGCATCTGCTCAAGACCTTAGACCCAGTGCCTACCCCAGGACTCTTGCTTTATATCAAGAGTTAAAATGACAACTGCTATTCATGACTAACAACTAAAACACAGAGCCTTTTTAAGGCCATAAATGCATTTATTCCCAAGTCAGCAGTCCAAACAGATCCTCCAGGTACAACTGTTCATCTCAGAAGAGCATAGGACTCCTTCAGTCAAGGCATTTGCATCCTAGGGTTTTTCTGAAATTAAAAAAAAATCCCCCCAAATTCCTCTTCTTTCATTGTTTTACAGATGAGCATGCATGCACTGTAACTGCTGATCAACAGTGCTTACCAAGCAACTAACCAAAGGCCAGAAGAGCCTATTGCCTGTCCCTATTTTGTCTGCAGAATCTACACTGCAGTGTATTTTTGTGCAAGGACAATCTGTTCAACTGCTCACTCACAAGTTCCAACAAAAGCCTCTTCATAAGGGCTACTGCGGATACCAAGGTTCCTGCCTTTCTCTTGCCTATACGTGTACCAAAATCCTAACCAAATGCAGCATTTATGCAACCACAGTACTTTTTTATATATTTTTAAATCACAGATCACTTGATTGTATATCATACTGGAAAAGAATCCCAAGGTTTTGCACAGAAAAAGCCATACACTGCCACTACTGCCATAACAGAAAAGGCTTAAGACATGGGAGCACCATGAAAGCAGCAGTTTCTGCTTGTCTTTGTGCACTTAATGAAAAGAAAACAAGACTAAAGGGAGAGGAAAAAAAAACATATTCTTATTTTGCCTGTTTAGCAGTTTTACTGCTTCCCCATTAACAGCTGTTTTACATTCACTTGACTCTTCCTAAAAAAATCTTCAGTAAAAAAAATGCAATTAGTTACAATAACTGTTATGTGTGCTGAAGTGAACCAAAAGACTAAAAACAACTCTTAAGCTTAGTTTTGGCAGATTAAAGATCGGCAGATTAATTTAAAAATAACCACTTTTGTTGATTTAAAAGTATCAAACATGTAACTCCAGAACAAACTATTATTTGAGTTCAACGTTCAGTTAGCATTTTCTGCTACTTAATTCCAAAACTGTAACTCTTTGCATAGTTTTGATACCAATGAGAGTTTAGGTAATATTTATGTAAGGAAAAATCATAGCCATCTATTAGAAAATTGCAGAATAAACACATAAATTCATCTTTATCTTTCAGCATCAGGTTATGAGTTTCTGTTTATGAATTCCAGGGTTCAGTGACAGACATCACAATTACACAGGTCTCTTAAATCAAGAGGCATCTTGTCCTCACAAGGAAGGAGGGATTGTTCAATATCTCTCCATCCCAAAGGGGCTGATGCATCAATGCACACTTCTTCCCTAGGAGACCCTTTTAATTGTACAAGCCTTTGAAATGTCAAAAAGAAAGAATATGTAGTTTCATTCCCAAACTTAGGCTGCTGTAAACCAAATAGAGCTTATTGTACTTATTTACCTCAAACCCATTTTGTCAATAGCCAACTTTTCTGGACTCATCTGGCAGCTGATCTTTCATGTAACCAGCATGAGCTAAGTGCAGACTGTCAAAAAAACCCTGACACCACCTACCCTCAGTATCCACAGAAATTTATTAGCTTTAGTGTTACCTTCTGTTCAAGAAGTCTTCTGGACAACTGCTCTCTCTGAGAAGTTCATAATAAAATTGCCACAATTAAGCAAATCCAAGTCTCTCTTTGTAACTGACTACTGCCTGTCAGGCTATTACTTAGGTCAATTAACCAAAGCTGTTAATAACGGCTTGTTAAGGAAAATAGCATTAGTGTAGGATACTCCCCAGAAGAGGCAAGTGACCTTTTGTGTTTTTTTAATGCAGCTTAGCTCACACATATTCCTTTTCCAATGTTACTTAAGGATGAGAACTAAAAGTTACATACCACTGGTGGTACTCAGCACTTTGATCCCATTTCTGTAAGGCAGCTTCTATTTCTTGCTTCCCTGCAAAGAAATTCAGGGGTAAGAAATTCAGTCGTCATTTCTCCTAGCTGCTTTCTCCAGTCAGAGTACAATAATAAATGGCATAAAACTGTACACATTCCTTAATTCTGGAATACTTTGGCTTGAAAATGCCCTGTGAACAGTTGCACATTATTGCAATTATATGGAGCACCTAAGAGTGCTCAAAGAGATCATGGAAATTTAAGCACATAATGGGGTTTTGCCATGTTTGAAAGAAGAGCTTTAAGTGTTTTAAATGGCTGTAGCGGCTTCCAGAAAAGAACGATTTAGATTACTGGGGAAAAACAAAACACACAACAGAGACTATTCTGGTATATTAAATATATTAAATAACAAAAAACTTCATTTAAGTTTTGTACCACCTACCGTGTTCTAAAACATATTTGAGATGGTGAAGGGGAAATCACAAAATGAAACTGAACAGATTTTGGTAAGTAAAGAGACATTTAAAAATTTAGGGTTTTTTTTGTTTGTTTTTACACTTGAATATCATGGTAACACAAAAAAAAAAAAAGTTAAATGTATTACAGCAAAGACTCATCACACCTGTATTGTGTGGTTTAAGAAAACAGATTTACACAGCTTTAGTTAGCCCTGCCTGGGTTTTACCTACCTTTCCTGTTTTTCAGAAAGCAAAATTTCAAACTTATACCAGAGCTCTGCTGTTACTCACTTCCTTAAGGAAAAAGGAAAATCTACAACATTGTTTACAATTCAGCATTATTAATCTGAAGTGTAAAGCCAGCTTGAGACATGGCCAGCCCTGCAGACTCATTTCCTTACCATCAGATGCATATGATTTCTTCTCCTCTGCATCTTCTGTGATTTCACACATATCACTATACGCTCGGGCCAGGCGCCACAGAAAATCTTTCTGGTCTGCGTACTGCAGTAAAAGCACAAATGGCATCTATCAGCTCTGTGGGAAACCCATTCTGCCATGAACACAGGACATGAGAAAAAAAACAAGTGTGGATATACACAACAGGAGTCACACAGACATGTTCTGAAACCACAAAAGGCACCAAACCTGCAAAAAACTTTAACAGAGTAAAAACATAAAACCCAACCACCTAATGGTCTCACTGGCTTGTTTTGCCATGAAACTGCAATGAATCGCAGAGGATGACAGGCCTCCCATTCTTTCCTCATGGGGAGAAAGAGGAATTTGCCTTAGAATTGGAATCTGATCAAATAACCCATTAATTCTTTCCCTGTATTTCTGCTGAAAGGGTGATTAGTGATTCTGCTGAGAGAGTGGCTGAAAGCAGGCCCAACTGTGCAAAATCTAAATCCCTACACATGGTTTCCTCTCTCCCAACCATTTAGTTAAAAGCACAAATCATTGTTGGACATATAGAAAGTCAACCTTTACCACCAGTTTGTTATTAAGGAGCAGCTGGAATCCCTCTCTCTTCTCCAGCTCATCTCCATTGTGCAGCTGGTCAGCCTGCTGCAGGAGCTGCCCCATGCCTTCCTCCACTGAAGAGTCTGGGATTAAATGAACGTCATCCTCATTGACCAGCTCCAAGGAATCTCTTCGTGCAGTCCTCACTGTTTCACAGCTCACTTCATCTTCCCCTTCCTCACTCTCTTGTTCTGACTCCCGGTCATAATCAGATTCAGCGTTGGCTGTTGTGTACCTTTCAGAAACAAAAGTGAAAGAAAATTAGACTGAGCAGATATAAAACTGTCACGGGCAGCAAGCAGTTCTCTTAGGCCTTTTATTTTTAGGAATTAAGCATATTCCAAATAGACCTGGGCCATACCAAGGCACTTGGAGAGAATGTCAGCACTTGAGAATGTCAGCACTTGATCCAACACATTCACTCACCCATGTAGATGTAATTTCAATGTTTTAATCGTATCCTGGAGATTTTCTAGTACCTGTAACACACTGCCTGAGCTCCAAATATCAAAGAGCTTGTTCACACTGACGTGTGAAAATGTGTAAAACAGCAGGAGAGTCATCAAAAGCATTTCAAGCAGATGAGCCACCCAGAGACATCACAAGTGCTCAAAAACCTAGGCAATGACTAGCTGCTAAATTAGTCAAGTGAAAGAGAACCAGACTTAAATCAAACTTTCTTAAAATGGCTAAAATAAACAAACATTTAATTCTAGATGCTGTGTACAGCTGCTGTCTCAGTAACTACGTCCAAGCCTTGTGCTGAACTTCAAAAGCTCCATGTTGCTATTTGAGCTCATTGCAACCAGAGGGGACAGGGAAGGCATTAGGTGCTGTACTCCCTTCAGGCAGCTTAAGGGAGTTGCCAGATCATCTCATCTACTGTCTGAATTTCTCACTGTTCCCCCTAGGAAATTCTAGTGCTCTGCATGTGAAACCAGCTTCATCTGGAAACAAAGATATGTGACCAAGGTCCATATCTAGAGAAAGCAGTTATAGCGGTTTGGCCTCACAAAGATAACAAGACTCATTTGGCCTCACAAAGCTTCAGTTTTCCAAGAATCATTAATTATAATCAAGCATTTACCCTCTCTACTACAGGGTAAATGAATATCCCCCCTCTCCACAACCTCTAGCCCTCCTTTGTAGTTTAACACATACCTGCTTAAGCAGCACTGCCTTCAATAGATAACAAACACATTGAGCTAGATGACCCCAGCATTGCTTCACTTGGCTACTTTGTTTTCTGTACTTAAACGTCATCTCTTCAAATTCTCTCTGCAGTTCAAATTAAGTATGATCAATTCTCATAACACTACAAACAAAAAAATTTGCCAGAAAGACTATGGGATCTGGATGTTACCCGCAAATTTTCCTCAAGTATGTGATGATGAAAAGTTCTTAAATGTTTTAGTATGTTAAGGCCTTGCCTAGCATACATCCTGAATGGAAACATCCTATCTGGAACTCAAAACTACATCCAAAGAGGAGATAAAATAGCCCAGAAGAACCATGCAATGCCAGAGAAACATTACAGAGAACAACAATACAGAGAAATCAATATCCATAAAACAGCTTGGGACCTTTGGCTCCTGAAAGCTTGTGATTAATTAATATAAGGCAATTACCAGAAATGAATACATTGTTGAAGTTTATCTACTGAGATATCTTTTATTCTTCCTCCCAGGTGCTCTAAGAAAATTAATGAGTCTTCCCCAAAAAGCACATTTCCTACCCAGATTTTCTAACAAAAAATATTTAGTTTTAATCTCTGAAGGGCAACATTGCATGCTATAGGCATTGGTTCCTGAACCCACTAAGGTTACACCTATTTGTACAGGATGAACACCTGAGCCAAAGAATTACTACTCAAACATTTTTTAATTAGATGAGAGCTGCTTAGTCACTAATTCTCCACATCAGTTCTTAAAGCTATCTACAGGTGTTAAATAAAATGTGAGAACTCCACCAGCTATCATCAGCTTCACAATAAAGTAACAAGGTTTTGCAATAAAATATATCCCTGCTCCACAGTTCACAGAGGCCTGGGGAGATAGACTGGGTAAATATCAAGCAGCTTGTTAGTCTCTATAAGAACTTAAAATTAATTATTTTCTAATAATTAGATTATACTTGGGTCTGGTATCTGTTAAAAAACACCATCTTTTTTTGGTAGGCTTCACAAAATATCTGCTGGTACCCTTTATAAGTCAAGGTATTTGTCTTCAGAATCAAATACAAATTACAGTCTTAAAATACATCTTCACCTTGCACCTTGTTATTCTGGAGATCTTGCCTATTTCCCCATCACGAATCTTCACTTTCTTCATCTCCTTCCATACGATCAGTCTGAAACCCTATGCACTCCAAACAAAGCAAAGCAGCCAGATAACCTAGATGGGACTGAACTCCTCTGTGCTCCTATTCCAGTTATTGGAGCTACTAAAAAAAAAAAAAAAAATGTGACATGTCTTTGTGGCAAGGACAAAGACTGTGCCCTTTGTTCTGGGAGCCGGATACAGTAACTGCTTTGTCCTGTGCTTGCTAAGCCCTTTTACAGGGGGGCAGTTTACACAAGCTGACTGGGCATCTGGCTACTGTTGCGCAGAATGGTACAGCAGAGGATTCTGTCTGCCTTGCTCCCAGGGGTATCAGTTATTTCTCTCTTTAAACTGCCACGTTCCACCCCGACTGCCAACGAAATGCCACTGGAAGGCTCCAGCTTCCCTTGTTTAAATAGTCACAAGGGGCTCAGAGAGAAAGTTTTCCTTACGAAACACAATAGAGGACAGAACAATACAAGAAAGGCAGGTGAAACTTCCTGTGTTATAGATTGCTCATACGTAAGTATGAGCATAAACCCCATAAAAACATCAAACCCCATAAAAACAACCTCTTACCCAGTGTTCTGCTTACCCTCCTTCGCTTTCACCATCATCTGTATTGGTTGCTCCCGAGCTGGCTGTGAAATAAATGGAACTGGAGCCTGTGGAATCACTTCTTTCTCTGGGAAATGGGAATCGCCTTCGGCGAGTTACTTTCTGCGTTTCTTCTAGATGGGACCTTTAAGAAAGGCAAAGGAAATAAGAAAATGAAAAGAAAGCACATATTTGGTAATGAAATGGTTGCTATTGCCCTTCAGTATCCCCTGTCCACTACATTCTATCCAATTCATAGGTCAGTTGCTTTTCCTTATACAGAGATCTTCTTATGAGGGAGCAAACTGCATACTACAGTTAAAACCAGCTTGATTGCAGCAATCCATGCTCAAAGGGACAATCACATTGTGTGCATTCCTAGGATTTCCTCAATAAAGGGATCCTGAAAGATCTCACACCATACAGGACCTTTTAGACCTATCAAAAGTTGTCTCCAGTTGGCAGCAATATGAAGCCACAGAAACAGCATTCTACTTTTTACCTCCAGACTTAACATACTTTTAACCAATACCAGTTGTATTTCTGTCCATATAAAAGTTTTTCATGTGTAAGAACAGACCAACAGATAGAAAAATATTGAAATACTAACTTGATTTCAGCAACAATCTCAGCAGCTAAGCACTGCAAGGTGCTTCGTAGCTCCTGCACCTCCTGCCGCAGCTCCGCAAAGTTGCTCAGGATGAAGTCGAGGCGATCGAGCACCTGCTGCTCCTCGGGAGGCAGAACGGGAGTGTAAATAGCACCATCTCCTGCCTCCATGGGAAGCTGCCTCCTGGGAAGGGCTTAAGGAAGGGGAAGAGGAGGGGAAAAAAAG
>JAVCKT010096113.1:0-13646 GCA_032273925.1 Rhynchotus rufescens
TCAGAGGATAGCTGTAGAGAGAAAAGATAACATATTATCAGACTATATGAATAAAAGACCAAGTAATAAACCAAAGAAAACGCAGATGCCTCTCTCTATGACCCCAGGCAGATTTCTCTTTGGGTGTTACATACTAGTCTGACACAAGATATTTTCTCTAAATATATAAGACAATACAGATGGACACAAAAGTGCCGTGTGAAGTAAGAAAAAATGGGGAAAAGAACAAAAAAAGAGATAAATGTATTCCTGTGGAAATATGTGTGCTTTATGCATGAAATATGCATGTACTCAATGAGAACTCATTAATGACATACAATAATCCCTTTAAAAATACTTCAAATAAAACAACTTGTGTGAAAGTAGTTATGCTCAAGGTCAGCCTTTCAGTATTAAGGAGAGGATTTTTTTTTCTGCTTTAGTTTATGTGTGTATGTGTTTTAACATCAAGAAATTCATGGTTGTGATTGGAAACAGACAAGGGAAAACCTTCATTTAGACATCAGCAGAAGTATTGGTGTATGGCACTGCATTGTGAAATAGTTCCTCATAAAATGTGAAAACAGATGGTACAAAAAAGCTCAAGGACAGAACTCTATGGAAATTAATAGCACTGCGTGTATCTGCCTGGCAGTGCTTACCAAAATTCATTTGGTTCCAAAATTTGGGACTGCTGTGTGTTTCAATGAACCCAGGTAAGGGAGTAGCAGCCATGTGCTGCTACACAGGGTGCCAGATTAACCATGGAAAAGATGATGTTCACAAAGATCCCACATGTTAGTGTCCCTAGGGCTCTTCCCACTGACATTAGGAAGGGTCACAGATGGCTTTGCACTTCAGTCCTTTCTATGAAGCTGCTGCCTAGATATTAAATGCAATATTACACCTTTATAAGGGGAACAACCAGCTCTTAGTTTTAGGCTATTTCATATTTGACAGAACAGTACAAGGAATATACTGCCAAAATGGGGATGAAAACAGCGCCTTAACCCTCAAGAGGTGAGCAAATCGCATTTGCCTTATGAATATGCATTTTTTTTGTTTATTCTTTGGTGGGGAATACATGTTTTCGTTGGTGAGTGGGAAAGTTGTGATAAGGATAATTTGAGATGATGGGGTTTCTTTTGTTTGTTTTTTTGTTTGTCTTTATGACTTACAAAGCCTGGTATAGACCAAAATGGGAAGGGAGTAGTAGGGAAAGAGGGAGAGAAAGAGAGAGAGGATGCAGCAGTTGAATTGTTAAGAGCCAAGAAATCCAAGTTCTAATTGTGCTGCTGTTACCAATTTGTTGGGTGGCCTTGGGCACTATCCTCTCTTATCAAGTGTTTTGAGGTGGAAGAGCAATATGTGTTACTGTTAAGATGGCATAATGAGGCTTTAATGAGTATAAAATTGGCTACCTCTCTGTGGAGATGATATTATTATTGTAAATGTGAATATATAATACCAGATTTGGAAAGGAAGCTATTGGTGCCTTCGACATGAAATCTAATAAATGAAACATAAAACATTTTCAATAGCTATTACACTAGAGAGAGTACTTTTTTTTTATGTGCTAATGTTGCCGTCAAAGTAAACATACTTTAATTCATTTTAGTTTATAATTCCTTCTGACTGAAAAGATTATTTTATTTACCAGCACAATTCTTACAACCCAATAACGTCTCAAGACAGAAGTGGGACCTCTGCTACATTTTACTTCCTGTAAGAGCATTACGTCAACTTTGACATTCTAGACATATTTAATTATCTTTGCAGGCAAGAGTTGGTCTCACCATTTTTTTTTATAGATTGAAATTCAAAGGTAAATTATTTTAACAATTCTGCACAAAGATCCTAAAATAAATCCTTTCAGTTCTGAGATTGCATTGTCTGTTATCTCTGTTTTGAAGTAAAGCAGATGGCTCATTTTGCAAATGATGGATGAATAGGACTTCTCCAGTGAGATGCAAATAGACTTTTGGAACTGGGATTGTAAATATGGAGAGAGACTGATGTTGGGAGAAACTTCCTGGACAAACATCAGTACTGAATTCATTCTTTGATTATGTTATACCACCTTTCTACGACTTAAGCATATACAGAAAAAGTAAACAAGTGGAAAGATGGCTGTTTAATTTCAGTTTCAATAAAATAGATTAGTAAGTACATCAGCTGCATGTCCCTGTCACACATTTCCCTGTCACTTTATACACATGAGTTCACTCACTGTGGTTCTTTCTGGAGCACAGGCACCAGAAGGTAACAGACACCTTTGTTTGTCATCTGTCTTGTGTTCAAACTATGCACATTTGGGGCAGACACATTTTTCCTGTAATTAACATAACCAGTAAACACTGACATAATCCAAAAATTTGAGAAGCAGTAGTGTGATGGGAGCAATATTTCCTTTGAAAATGACCTTCAATAAGCATAGTGTTGCATGGAATAACCTGTGACCTCTTATCAAAAATTTAAAAAAAACAAAAAACCAAACATTTCTTTTGGGCAAACTTTCTTAGCTCTCCTTGTCTGCAGTAATGTGTTTTTTTGAAGCAACTTATTACTGCTATAAGCAGAGTGAGAATCAGGCTTAACTTCCTCTTCATGTACTCAGTATTAGAAAATAATTGATAAACTTTCAATTTATACCGTCTCTGTGCTTCAAATGAGAATGAAATACACTTCCAAGGTGACTGTGCTGGATGAATTTATGTATATGTTACAGTGACTTTTGTTATGTTTTTTTTTTCCCGTCAGTATTACAGATTTGTAATGTATTTTTTAAAAAATGGAAAAACAAATATATTCGTTGTAGTCTTAAAAGTGCATGATAGCCTTGCTCCAAAATGTAATATAGCAATTACTATGTCCCCAGGTCCTGTTTGTTTTATTTCATTGAGTATCATAGGTCTACAATAAAATATGATATTGAATTTGTAAAATAATATAATGAGTTATCTATTGAAAAACTAATGAGTTTTTCAGCGCTGGTGGTCTAAGAGTTTTGCAAATTTATGAAATGTCTTGGAGAATGAGCTTCTACAGGCTTGGCTATAGGATGAGGAAAGCCTGCTCATGGAAAATAGGAACTGCAAGCCTCTGATAATTGAAAATGAAACCATTTTTTTTCAGATTTTGATCACAAGGATTTATTTTCCTCTCTTTATTGGACCTGTTAAACTATCTCAAGCTGACTATCTAACTCAAACTTGTCTCCCACTATTAAGGAGTTTTGGAATAGATTACCAATTCCCTTCCTAAAATCTTCCAGCGGATCTCAAATTTCCTCTTCCCTATTCAAAAACTGTTTGCCAAAGAGCAAAAAAAAAACCACCTTCTGCTGAACTTGCCAAAAGGCTTGCTAATTTAAACTTTCTCTGTTTATAGTTTCCAATTTATTTGAGAAGACTAAGACGGGTCTTCCAAGAAAGATTCTGAAAGGCTCTGGAGAAGCAAGGTGATCAAGGATCACATGCCGGGAAGAAAGGAGAAGGCTTATGCAGGGCTGAGAAAGGAGTGTTGCAGAATGAATGAAAGAAGAAACTTTTGGAAACTTAAAATGGTAAGGAGAACAGTCAGAAGTCTGAAAAGTCTTGGTAGTTTCCTTGATTATATTTCCTGATATTTCCTTGTATATTATACATGTCATTATTCCCATTGGCTTGCTGAGTCACGTAATGCTTGTATCATTGTTTTTCTCACATACCAGGTACATATATATACTTTTGCAGCCACAAATCCCATTCTGTGACTTTTCTGCTTTTAACATTTGCTGGCAAAAGCCAGTGCTGAGTCTGTGCCTTCCATGGCAGCCACTGTGCCGAGGGACCATGCAAGCAGAATAAATAACAAGACAGTGCTGAGTGGTTTTTCTTGATACAAATTGCTGTAGGATGGGAAGAGAGCTCATATTTTCTTAGCACAGGATAGACCCCCATGGCTGAGGCTGTAGGTAACTGTTTTACTCTCTGTTTTGGGAAGGGACGGGAGAGCCTTTAGGTATTCCTTGAGTTCTGCGGTGATGTCTGCCACAACAGCATTAGCAAAACCAGCCGTGTTCTCATCAGCACAAAATATTTCCTTCATTTTGAAATGATGATTTCTCAGGCAGACTGTGAGGCAGAGCTATTTGAGCTTAAAAAGCGGAGCAACAAATCATTACACTGAAGCCACAATGACATTGAAAGTGGAGGCAGGGTGCAAGGAGACCACTTAAGGGACCTGAAGAAGCTGTGAGGAAAAAGCCTCAGGAAAGTGGCCTGAAGAGAGCATTTATTTGGTACTGATTAGATCCCATCTAGAGAGTGCTGTATCCAGTTTTGGACCTCCCAATAGAAGGATGACATCAGTAACCTGGGGAGAACAGCGGAGAACCCCCAGGATAGTTGGTCTGTGAAAGAGAAGGACTGGTTCAGCTGGGAAGAGAGATGGCTTCGGGGAGATAGATTTAGCAGATGTTGAGCATCTACAAAGGACTTATTGAAAAGATGGAGGTTGGTGGTCCACAGTAGGGCATGGTGTGTGGACGAGAAACATTACTGGAACAAGAGAGATTGTCATGGGATATGAGAAGGAACTTTTTGCCGTGAGAACAATCAGGCAGTGGGAGAAACTGCCCAGAGTTGTACGGGCTCCATCCTCGGAGGTTTTCAAGACCAAACTGGATAATTCCCTGTTCTGACCTCACAGCTGACC
The DNA here is from genome assembly GCA_032273925.1 of Rhynchotus rufescens. NCBI lineage: Eukaryota > Metazoa > Chordata > Aves > Tinamiformes > Tinamidae > Rhynchotus > Rhynchotus rufescens. The sequence continues at coordinate 4,678 of JAVCKT010096113.1, forward strand.
CTGATCTGAACAGGGGGCTGGACTGGAGACCTTCACAGCCCCTTCCACCAGAGCTGCTCTGTGGTGCTGTGGTTAGCAGCCACTCTGACCACACTGTATATTACAGCAGCAATCCCTATTTCACTACAGTGATGACAGCCCCGTCACCGCCCGAAACACACAGCTATGAGACAGTATCCATGTAGCAAACATTTGCTACAATGGGCAAATCCTCAGGCCTCCAGGCTCTGGCATACTTGTTATATTTTCATTTGGTTAAGAAGAAAATCTTGAAAACTTGACCTTAGTATGCTCCATAATGTACTAGCACTCTGGGCTGCAGAGAGACTGAAAAATGGGTCCAAGCAAGAAGTGTTCCCTCCTTGAGGCAATTAAGTCTGAAATCTGCTGCTCTGAGGTCCCCTGTCCTTTTTTGTGGAGGATGGTGTCAAACCTTCCGTGTCACTTGGGCCAGGATGGCTAAGCCAAAGAGCAGGGTCCTGCAGCGTGTGAGATTTCCTTTCTCAAATACCGTTTCAGGAGAAGCACATCTTCTGTTAATCCTCTTCTGAGCTCCTCTTGCTTGCTGTTTTTATACAAATATAATGGGTTCCTGGAATAAACTTTTGAAAGTTGTATAAAAATCTGTGTTATAAATCACATATGTAACAAAGTCCAAGAGAGAAAGGCAATAGTTATTAGTTAGAAGTCAAAAAGCATAGAAAAATGATGAAGGGCAAGAAAACAGAGAAAAATGAATGTCCAGCAGGTCAAGGATGAGAAGGACTTGAGAAAGGGCATAAGTCACTGATTCTGTTCTGGACTCAGAGAAAAGTAGGTGATATGCCTTAAACACTTTTCAGGCTATTGGAAAAAAAAAAAAAGACACTGCTATCTCTTTTAAGATGAATGTTTACAAAGCAGTAAACTTTGGTATTTTGTATCAAGACTCCTTAGAGATACAAACAATGACTTCATTGACCTAATAATGGTACAATACAAAGGAAAAATGGGTTAATATAGGAAATCGTCCTGCTAGTTTGACATATGTCCTGTGCAAAACAATGGAAAAGCTAATATAAGATTTAGTTAGTAAGGATCCAAATAGACATTAAAGGTAGGAACATAATTTAATGGCAGTCAACATGATGTTATTAAAAATATGAATCTCCAAGACAGCCTGATTTTACTTAGAATTACAGTTTTGGTTTGTAAAGAGTATGGTGAAGACATAAAAGATTTGCATGGTTTAATGTGTTCTGTTCACTGCCACAGAATATTCTGAGCTAAAAACCCAGCAACTACATGGAAAGAAGATCGCAAAATTAGCAGAATGGAGTGCCAATAAATCTCATATTAGATTAATTTAGAAAATGTGAAATGGCAGCTTGCAAAGCAGTTGCTAACGTGAAATTGCTTCTAAATGAGACTGTTTCTAGTGTCCCATTGTGGTATATACTAGAAACAGTGGTGACGAACAAATTTGATCAGTGATCTAGAAATAAATGTAACATTTCTGAGGTTTAAAACAATTCTGCTCATATGACACCCACTGGTGGAATAGAAATAACGATGAGGACATGGTAACTGTATGGAGCAGTGGTTGGGTAGACAGAATCTGATTGGACTAAGGTTTTTTATTATGTCCAGGCCTCACATATACAGGCTGCAGGCTATATCTGCTGAGCTGAGGAAGCAGCAATGCTGAGCAGTTCCTGCAGCACAGTACAGTCTCCCATGGTGGTGCTGTGGCAGTGCACACTAACGCAATAATGAGATTTATAAATACGAGATATTCGGATAGGGGCAAGGAAGCAATTTCACAGGGACTGAAGGACTGCATGCACTCCTGATGCTGTCATCTTGAAAAAGATACTGGAAAATTTTTTAAAAAGTACAAATATGACCCAAGGGCTGAGAGAAAAATTTTGAGAGGGCTTGATCTATCTAGCATGAGGTGAGTTGATAACAGCAGAAGTAGGGAAGAAGGGAGATAAGGCACAATGAGTCCTTAATCTAGTGTGAAGTTTTTAATAAGAGGCACAAATAGGGTTAACAAGCTCAAATACTTGAAGCAGATGAGGCTGCATTAAAATAAGTTGTATTTTTTTAACAGTGAGGTTTGAATCTTTGAAAGAAATTACAAAAAGGCATGAGGAGTCTGAGGAGTCTGTATCTAGATTCTCATCCCTGGATAAGACAGATTTTTGAAAAGCAGGTTTTAGGTAATTGGAAATCATGTGGTGCTGTAGAGGAAAAACTTTTTAAACTGGCTAGATTGGGCTAGAATATGACTTTTTGTTACATGGACATGCCTCAGCTGATGATAGAGGCAGATGGTATCACATTAAAAGCAGAGGAAATAGAAAAAGAGTCACGCTGAGACCTCTCCTGCCAACACCTCTTATATCTCATGGAGATGTCCAGTGAATGTAAATGGGCTTGTGAGAGCGATTTTATGATTGTGCTTATGTTTTCACTCAGTGGCCTGTAGAGTCTGCCCACAGCTATAGGGCTGTCCCTGTTCTGGCAATACTGGCTGTTTTTATCTTTTTTGCTTTGCTCTGCATGGTTATCACAACCACGGTCCTTCTGCTCCCCAAGTGAAGACGGCTTTGTCTTTCTCTCTTCTGAAGGACTCCTCTGAGCAAGGAAGAGTCACTAAAAACTGTCCTGCAAACAGAAATTTATTTTCTGAAAGCTGAAAATAAGAAAAAATTTGTGAAAGAGGTGAGTTGTATTTTCTCCCTGGAAGGATCTCTCTGCCTACAGATACTGAGCTTATCACAATCATCTCTGGCTGGCAAGGAAGTTATATATGGACCCAATAACAGCAAACATCAATGAAACGAACCTTTGGTGACAGCTTGAGTCACCTTTATTGATGTGGCATGATGCAAACTGTGTTTGCAATGGCAGCAGCTGATGCACCTCAGGGCCAGCCAGGGAGGCCACTTCAAAGAGAGGATGACTAATTTAAATGGGTTCCAGGTGCCCTGAAACAACCTCTGTAACAAGGGGCACAACTGTGGATGCTACTGGGCCAAAGAGCCCTTCTGGAGTGGGGCCTTCAGCTGTCTTGGGAAAATGGGAGTCATCTGCTTAAAGGCGGGTGGCCTTGGTGGCCTAGATACCAAAGAAGGTCTCAGCAGAAGAGTTCAGAGCACCTCACTCTCAAATAGGCATCTAGCATAAGCCAGAGGAATGCACCCTAAAGTGGCCTCTTTCTTTCTCTTTGGGCTGTTTAGGAGATTTGATGACTGGCTGCGCTACAGGCAACCGTGCTGCAGCTGCCTGCTCTTAGTGAGACCAGCCAGCTTTCCTGGGCCTTGTGCCCTTAAGAGCAGTTGAGTTTCTGCTGTCTGTTGGTGTTGGGAAAAGGCATCGTTGTGTTGCAAATGCACTCAGCGTGTACAGTGGGAAGGAGCAGCTGTGACTTCACTGCCTTCACATGCATAGACTCATGTTCACACTGACTGGTGGCCGCTCACCTCGCTGAGATGGTCCAGCCTGCACTGACTAGCCAGCCTTGGCTCATGTCCTTTGGACACCGCTTACAAGTGAGCGCAAGTCATTTGTGAAAATGTTCCTGCTCATTAAAACTGAGGGTTCACCCCACACTGAGAGGAGAAGAGAGCAGAGCTCAACACAGAATACTCACTCATCTTACTATGTGGAGGCAAAACCAATAAAGCCTGCTTAAACTTTGCACCAGGGACACATAGCTAACCTGATGGTACCTTCTAATTGCAGCACACCTGGTGGCATGCTTTCTAATTCTAAACTCCATCATAAAGTTAAGGTAGGGCTGCTACATTGCCAGGACCAAAATGCCACCAGCAGCATGATCAGCTGCTGAAGGAGGAGCAACTGGCTGCCTCCTATTGCAGCTAGCTGCTGTAGACAGTAACAGCACTGCTGGGTACTTTGTACAGAGCTCTGAGTGTAGCAATGCTCTAAGAGAAACATAGATATTTTTGAAAACTATGTAATAAATAAAGTCTCTCAAAGGTAGCCTGTTATTTCATTCATTGGGAAAAATATTTTTTCCTTCAGAGATGTATTATGAAGCAATGTAAGAGATGCTAAGATTAGTTCAAGTTTTCTTGTATGTCATGTCAGATACATTTTTATTTGTGTGAGAATAGACTCTTTCAAAACAAAGACTGTAATTATAATGTAGCAGAGGAGGAAAGAAAAAAAAAAGGAAGAAGAATTTGGAATTTACTAAGGGAAAATAAAATAATACCCAAGCAAGACCTGTGTCTTGCAGAGTTTACACAGTTTAGGTAAATGACAAACTGCCCAGTGAGCCTTTTAAAATGACAACAGCTATAAAAGAGTTAGATGAATGCATTACAAATGCATTTTTTATCATGTTGATGCAAAAACTTTGGTGGTCATTTATGTTTTACAGAGCTAGTGTTCACAAATAGATTACCATCTAAATAATGCACTGCAGGTGACATCAAAATCAGTCTTCTGAGAAATCTGAAGACGATGCAAAAACAGGACACTAACCATTTTTTTACATGAAACAGGAGCTTAGCTTCCTAATATTTCCATATTTAGACAAGACATAAAATGAAAGCTTTCTTTCCCCTTAAGGCATAACTTCTGCTTTCTGTTGTGACCCTTGTTTTCATAGCTTGGCTAAGCCCAAATGAAGAGTTAATTGTAAATATATTCCTCCTATTACCACATCTCTCACAGACAGAGAGATGCTGAGTGATCATTATGTTTAAAAATTTCTGTCTGGCTTTTGAGGCTAGATACACAAGGTTATAATGGAAAGAATCTGAGTGCCTGTTTTATCCCTGTGGTGAAACAAGGGTATAACCTGCAGTAATCCTAGCAGAAAGAAAAAGCCTCCTGTTGATGGCATCAGATAAAAGAGAAATGCAATATACGTCCCAACTACAAGAATATGAAAGATGCCCTTTTGTCCCACACTCTGTAAACTGAGACCCAACAAGAAAGTGATGGAAGGCTACAAACCACAGATCATCAATGATGCGCAGGATCTGCTCCAGAGACACAGGAAATTGGATAGGACCATGTGAGATACAAACACAACTGGCTTAATGCAGCCTTTACCATTTGAGTTCATTCCCAAAAATATTTGCTGGAGCCAAGATGATGGTACACATTCAGGTTGCAAAAGTAAAACCCTTTCCCCTGGGAACTGTCTTGCTTCTAGCTCATATTCTAGAAGCCCTGCTCTGTGTTGGTTCCTCCTAGGCCACTTGTACTCAGTGGATTTTCCTCTCTCCTCCAGTTTTTGCAACATCCTGGTGGTGAAATCCTCAGTGTGATCATACACAGCATTATGCTGTTCCATTTTATCTTCCTAACTGCTAGTCACAAAGAATTCTCACATGAAGGAGGATTTGTGAAAAAACATCACCTCTGAATGCTGCCCCTGTCTTGTTTCCACTTTTTGGTTCCTTCCACAAGTCCTTGATGCTCAGACTCAGTTGTCTGCTGAATCTAATCGGTGTCTTCCTCCTGCTTCTTGATTTAGGGTATCTTCAAAGCCATTGCTTATCATGTAGCAAGGGAGACACCTATCATTTAATTATCTTCTCTTACAAGTAGTTGTTCTGCATATTGTTTTTTTCTTTTATTTTTCCTTTTTAGCTCATCCTTTCCAATTTCATTTCTCTTCATATCTCAGTCAAGCTTTGGATCCTGGGGCTTTTAGAAGGATCATTATGGAGAAAATTAGCATCTTCATCTACTGAACTAACCTATATTTTGTCCTGAAAAAAACACATTCAGAATCCTCATCAGATCCAATAAATGTATTTAGCTTGACTCTAAACATGTGCCTATTCGCAGTAAGGTAAAAGAGCTTTGAGAATGGGCCAGAGGACAGACCTTCCTGGTCTCTCTCTTTCTACCACTGCACTCCAGAAGTCCCAAAGCAGATCCACCCCCTGTGGCATTTCCTTCCCATACGGCTCGCATCAAAGGTGCAAACGGCACCTCACCTTCCAGCCCTACTTGCTCCATGAACCTCCATTATGCTTTCTAGGGCCTGGGAGTTGAGTATCAACAGTCAAAAAAAGTTTTCTAGGGAGTGCTCTGTGAATGTCTTTTTTTCCATGCAATGAAATGGAGAAGAAACTGAAATGTGAACTGATCCTTCCTGCTCCTATCAGGATTCACTGTGCAGTTGACCTTTATTTTTAGCTCTCTACTTCTTTTCTTTTTTGTCGGGGGGGACATTTATTATTTATCTCTCGACTTGGCAGAAGTCATTCTTCCTCATAACCCTCTGAACTTTCAGGTAGTCAAAGAGCTCAGTTCATGCCTCTTTCCTTGCTTCGATTATCTATGGTCCAATAAGCCTGACTAATGCTGGCAGACTCCAAAAGCTTGGTTTGCTAGAAAAGGAGCTTAATGCCCATTATTTTATCCCCAAGGTACTTTAGATTTCCAAATAGCTCTCAAATTTGAGATTAGGAGACACGAACAAGCCAACTGATTAATTACAAGAGGTATTTTATAGATCAGATTCTATTTTTCAGGCACCATGGAACAAGGAAACCTCTTCTGCCAGAAAAATGACTGCTTATGTGGCTACTTAGTGTAAAGAAGCTATGCTTTTTTTAAAAAAAAATTAATGAAGAGAAAAGATGTTCCACTATGTTTCCTTCTTTTCCTTAGATGCATAAGCAAGAGTTACACCTGAAAGCCTTAAGCATTTCCTTCCATGTGTGTGCAGAAGTGGGGAGAAATCATACATGCTTTGCTTTAGTGGGAGCCAAGGCCTTGTACCCTAATCTTGTCTCCTGGTTTCATTAGGCATGCTGCCTTTTTCACGGCACAGAGGACACAACTCAAGGTGGATATAGAAGGAACTACATTTTCCAGTGCACGTGATCTTTATGAAAGATGAATGGTTTTCTGTTCACTCCTAGATTCTAGCTGGCCCTTGTAAGAAAGCTTAGTTTACTCTTCCTTCCTGGTGTCTTACTGCACAGCAGCAAAGCTGTATTTCAGCATGTAGGTATCTACAAAACAGTAGATACCTGCCCTAACCAACAAATGTCCCCGTGTGCTCCTGGCCTCGGAAAGCCCCAGTCCCGGGCTCAGAGCCACACCAGGGAGAGTGCCCGCAAGGCGCTGATCCGCAGCCTTCTCCTAATCGCATCCTGATGCTTGGGAACCGCAGTTCCCAAGGACCAAAGCTTTTGGTTAGCTTGTGAGTACATCATTGTTTCATTAAATGAATTGGTTTTAATACTGAAGCGTCAGAGTTACTAAATGAATGACATCTGTTAATGTCTCTCCTTGCATGGTTTCCAAGGCTGTTAAAAGCTCTAAGTACAGAAGCCAGCAGGGTAAGGAGGCGGAGAAACTAAGGAAGACCACAGTAAAAATGGCAACTTTCTTAATGCAGAAAATTTGTGCACAAATGAAAGCAGCCACACACTTTATTTAATGCCTATCCTAGACAAATGTTAAAAAAAAAAAAAAAGGCACATTTGTGAAGAAATAAACTCTTAAATATTTCCAACTAAATGAAATGATAGGCATCATTACAGACTAGATCTTCTACTGGTTTCTGAAGAAAAACAGCAGAGCCATTTGACAAGTGCCAAGTGACCTCATATCCCAGTATTTCTAAGAAAAAAATACTTTAAAATCTAATACACCACAATAGTGACAAAAGGCTGTCTGCAGATGTTGTGAATGACTATGTGTTAAAAGTTGGCTATCTCAGGCAAATAGATCAATAATCTATATATAGTAGTGAGACATATGTATAGACAAAATACCTTAAAAATTAAATTAAATTAAGCAAACCCTTCAAAATGGGGGAGAAAAAAAAGAAAAGAGAGAGAGAGAGATTGTAGTAATCTCTCTTTCTCACCAACTCTAGACTTAAATGTTAAAGACCCATATACTGGGAAAAAAAATCTATCTTTTGATGCAGAATTACAAACTAGGCATGGAAGACAGGATGAATGAAGACAATGTATTTCAAGTGGTTTCATGATTGATGATGATAGATCCTTTCCTGTTTATGAGGAGTGGTGTAAGAAAGAATTAATTTTCCTTGACTTTCCTTGGGCAGACAGAAAGCATGGCAATTAAGCATAGATAATATAGGCTCCAAGTGTCTTATGAATATTCAGCAGGCCAGCTCTTTAGCTTGCCTATATTAGTATAACATCATTGCCTTTTTTATTAATGGAACATCTGGTCCAGGATATTAATGGTTCTGGTTTTGTTAATTTTTTTTTAATGAATATTCATATATATTCTAGCAAAGAAACCACTATAGCTTTCTTAAAACAATGGACCAAGTCATCCCACCCTATAGGGATGTCCAATGTCTCCAAAAACTCCTCAACATTGTGTCTTAGGATTTGTTTGTAAGAAAAAGAAGGTTCAAGCCTAGTTTATTTTATCTCAGCCAGGACATGCTTGCCTGCTCTTGCACCCGTAGCCTGTGTGCATACATACCTCTGTGTACTACACATAGTCCAGTAATGGTATACAAAATCAGTTCCAGCTATGACAACACCATGGGAGTGCCTAAATTAGCTTAGCCCTCACAGAACAAGCTTGCATCAGTTCCTTTATTTAGGTTCTTCTATTGATCAATTTGGTTTTTTTGTATTCTCTCCAAGCACACTCTAAATATAAAATGGAGTGTCTGGCAGGAACAGGTGAGGTGTTCGGGTGGAGAGTCAGCAACATCATACTTCTTAGCCAGAAAATACTAACTCAACATGTTCTTGATGATCTGATTGCATCTCCTGGGAGCTGAGAGCAATTGCCACTACTTGCCTGCACATTTGGAAGTCACAGCCATAATATTTGGGGATAAACTTCTTCGAGACTTGCCCTGGTATTCCATCAGGTATCAAAGCCTGTCTCAAAGATTCAATTCCATCTTTCCCTCTTATTTATTACCTGCTTAAGTACTGTCTCTACCTTGGCTCTCCTGTCCTTCAGTCCACTGGAAATTCATC
>JAVCKT010096114.1:0-13645 GCA_032273925.1 Rhynchotus rufescens
TCCTTGAATTTTTTTTTTTTTTTTTTTTTTTGTGATTTAGGGGCAATAGAATCTGGGTTTTTTTTCTTGACTTTTTTTTTTTATACTGGGAAATGAAGAAATTTATTGACTGTCTGAATCCATAACATTCTGCTGCTTCAGCGGGGATTGATGTGCCAGGTATTTCTGTAAAATAAGGCTATTTTTATCAGGTTGGTGAATGAAAAGAATGAAACTATGTTAACTGCCAAAGTAAAGGCGCCCGGGCTGCCTTGACCATAACAACTGTGAAATCCCAGCTGCTGTATCCAGAAATGAGCTGAGGGTGCAAGTGCCAAACACGACTGCACAGTAAATAATGAACTCCAGCTCAGCGAGTAGCCAAGAGTTAAAGTAGTACTGAAAAGCAGAGCTGGTCGTGAAGTTACAGGCAGCATATTGATAGAGATGACTACACCACTGAAATTCTTTCTTGGACATTTATCTCAAAAAGTCGATTGATTAATGAGAAGGAGTGAGATGCTTTTTTTCAGGAAAAAAAAAAGTTTTTGTTTCTTCTTTATGAACAATAGCCAGTCTATCTTCACTTTTTGCTGGCTTTGGGATACAGACCTTGGCTGTTAGCCACTGCGCCAGCAAGATGATGCTCCCAGACAAACCTCTGTGCTTGGGAACTCTCTGATCTGCCCAGGAATTGGCAAGGACGTGTGCCTTTCTGAAGATACTTTATGCTTTTGTTGCTTTTTTTACAGTCAGGACTCCTTGATGTTTTATTAAGTCCTTTATTTCTTGCCACTGTGTTCTTTTAGATTTTAAGGAACATGACACATTAGAGTGTCTTTTAAACAGTGGATTTTCATGTGTATATGTTTTCTTCAGCACATCTGAAGTTTTGAGAATTAGTTATGCATTTTCCAGTTTTTACCTGCTGTTACTTGGACTAGGAAATTATTTTTCTGGAAAAGCTCGTGTAATCACTGAATTCCAGGAACTTAAGCCTTCAGTATAAATGCTGACAGTGACAAGATTCACAACAGCATCACTGTCCAGTGGTGGATAGATAGTTCTGTGTTGTCTTCTGATGGTTTTTTTCTCTGATACTTGTGATTTGGAGGAATATGAATTCTTCATGAAGAACAGCAAGTCATGCAGGGCTACGCTATGGTTGTGACCCAGGAGTCCTCAAGACCTACTTGCTGCCTTAAATCAATTAGGGCATTTAAACCAGTTGAGAGTAGCATGTCTGCACATTTATGCTCGTCAAAAGCAGTCTATATTCAGAAGAAACACTCTGAGCTGATTTGTGAATCGTACCTGGGCATCCACTTTTATCCTCTCTTTTATTTTTTTTCTCTCCTTTTTTTTTTTCCCTTTTTCTTTGCACACACTCAATCAAACATTTCATCAACTGTAAAAATCTAAATGAGTTTGCAGACAGACATGGGATGCATCTGCTCTGGGCAAAGGTTGAGAAGCAGAAATAATAAGTCAGATTTGACAGATCTATCATCAGCTCTGGAGGCAGTACAACCACGTTAGCGTAGCACTAAACCTAGTGTAATAACCTGGCAAAGTGGCAGTCTTTTTCCTTTGGCTCAATATATGAAGAATGCCCCCATTGCAGATTAGTCTGTTAAATTTGGGGTATACAAAGGACACCAGGCACTAAACTAGTGATCTAGATATACAAGAATGAGAAGAGCTCCTCTTGTTCTCAAGCTGACCCCATTTTCAAGGAGAAAAGAAAATATTAGAAGGACAGTGATTTATTTGGTGGGAAATTTCCTTTTTATTGCACCTAGTTATGAATCATTGAGCTTACTGCTTGCCTTGCATGGTTTGTGAAAGCTAATCCTGGTGTCACCGTATCCTCTTATAGCAGAAATTCTGCAGACTTGTTTTCTGCTCATTTTTATTGAGTGCTCTTAGAAGCCATGTACAGCAGTCAGGCCCATGAAAGTACTGGGGGAGGCTTAAATGGCATATTGAACAAGTAGAAGTGGCACTGCTGGAGGAGCAGCAAGATAAGATGATGGTGAACCAGGTGAACAACAAGCACCAGAACAGAGAGGATCTTCTCGATCTCATACCTTCTTCTTCACCAAATCTTCTCCCAGGCTACTAACAACCGTTTGAATGTGTTCCCACCACTGCATAAAACTTGCTCTCCTGCCTGAGTTGTGGGCTTATAAAAATTCAGTGAATTCTGATCCAGCATATTTTCCACAGGGAGGAAAAAAAAATTATTTGGGCAAATCTTCATTTACACCAAAAGTACTGTGAGAAGCAGCGTGGAGGCATCTGAAGATCTTGACTAAGTATTTTACATAGAAATTCATCTCTGTAAAGTATACTGTGGATGAGCGGCTGCCCCTAAATGTTTTCATAGAGAAGAAAACATGCAGTGGTGCCTCTTCACCTGCTACAGAGTCTCCATATCCCTAATTTTGTAGGAAAGAGACCTAGGGAGTAGGAACTTTGTCCTCTGGAGATACTCCAGCATGTTCCTCATGAGGAACACAGGATTTCTGCCCTCTTCCCACATTAAATAAATCTCTTAAGATTGTTTATTTATCTCTAACCAGGAAAACATCTAACTATAGACATTGCTCCCCTCTCTCCATCATTACAAATCCATGAAACACTGGCATAGTGTGAAACATTCTTTAATGTGTGTTTGGGGCCACCATGGGCTAGGTTTTTGTGGTCACAGTATCCCTGTTTTGGTGTTGAATTATCTTCAAAAGGTTTTTTTTCCGTCTTCTAAGCATCTAAAAGTAAGTCATGTATTCAAGAGAAAGAACTCCAAATTTCTTAAAACAAACAAGCAAAACCTTCCAAAAACTACAGAAAATAAATAAATAGCCCTAAAGAACCTAGTCATCAAGCTCTTTTGAAAATGCCACTTTATACCTATGTGCAGAAGTGTTTTTGGTGTTCAAGTCTAGATGTTACTGCAGGAGCAGCAGAATGAGTGAAACTTAGTGTCCCCTTGTTTTCCTCTTTATGGACCCCCTTTTCCTCCACGGAGCCTTGGGTACTGCTTTTCTCTTCTCCAGACCTGCCTCTTTTCACAGACTTCACAAATCTCTTTCTGAAACCTCTCTCTGATCAGCCTAAATCTGTCTTATGGGCTGAAAGTTATTTGAGAGGGAATAAGGACAGATCCTGTGATTGTATTTGACTCCCGTCCTTAGGACGTGGAGCAGGAAAATAATACATTATAATGAGGTCAATCAATTTCCTTGTTTCAGTATGTGCTAAGAGTACTTTACAAAATCAGTTTTGAACTCTTCATGATATAAAACCATACAAGGAAAAATAAGAAAACTTACTCTCTTCACTGCCTGCTGCTTTTATGATGAGGTGGTTTTAGTGATATTAATTCCCAAGGGGCATTTAATTTTACGTTAATTTTCCTAATTCTCATGGCGCCCCGTGGGAGATGCATAAGAGGGTATGACTCTAGCATTGCAAAGGCACCAAAGCAGCACACTGAGCATGAGAACTCTTGACTAAGTGCACAGACATAATGTGCCTGTCTTCAGTCCTCGAATGGAAGGTCTAAGGAGGTGTGAGCACCTTTTGATTGAGATTGCCATGTGTTTTCCAGCTGGATTCGGTGTTCAGACCAGAATAATTTCAGTTTTGCCATCTGCTGCAGGATATGGCATCTTGGCTTAGGGGTGAAGCGCTCTCGTTTGAGAACTCATTTCTGTAGGAGGTTAAATTTGCCAGGCACTGGATTTTTCTGTTAGACTTTTTAAACAAAGCAGTTTGACGAAGCAATGCATTTTGGCAGATAAATGTTTTGGCTTCAGTCATCTGTCGCCTCTGCTCTTGCTTTTCTCGCTGCTGTTACTTTCTTTTGTTATTGAAAATGAAGGAAAATGGAAAGTCTGAATAAAATACTCCCTGTAATTTTTCACAAAACAATATATATTTTTGATCAATATATTTTCTGTCCTTCTGGATTAAATAAAAGTTTTAAAGATTTATAACTCCTCTGTTCATGAAAAGTTTTTTTGCATTTTCACCACCCTAAATATTTTTGTTACCTGCTGAGCAAGACGTTTTTGAGTGCTTGCTTTCTGGATACAGCAGCACTGAGCAGCAGCCCTTGGTTCTGCCCTTCCTGAGGGCAGAGCCTGGGGTTGATCCTTCCCCAGAACCACATGTTGTGTGGATTAGCAGCAATTGCTCGCTGGGGACATTCCCAAAAGAGCCACAGCTGCTGGTTACTGTGCAGTCAGACAGCTTAACTGAAGTACACTGAAATCTCAATAGCAGGGAAAAATGGGAAGCATAATAGAGGTTGCAAAAACATGCACCTTCATTTATCCCAAGCTTTGTTGTGTCCTGAAAAACAGGGATAAGCACACGAGTTGTTGCAAGCAAGATGAATTGTCTTATCCCTGGAAGACATGCCTAAGCAGGTTCTTATCCCAAAGGACCAGGTCATTTCAAAGCTTTCCATAAAAATGGTGTGAATCTGAGGGGAAATGGGAAGCAGCCTCTTTACTGTCTGAATACAGGCATTGCTTACCAGCCTCTGGCACAGTTTATCAGGAGATATTTTATCTGAAACTGTCATATTAGTTTCTTGGCTGCCTCCTAGCAGGATGAGGATGAACCAAAGCAAACTGTTAATGCAGAGAATTAACCCCGTGTCATCATGTTACAACCATTTCCAGCAACGTCCTCTCATAGACTATATGGGGAAGGGCCCTATATCTTTGGTGCTGTGTGCTGTTCTGGTTCAGCAAACTCATGTAAGAGTTATAGGACTTAACTGCTCATGAGAATGTACCCTGTCTTAGCAGTTGATATATTTTTAATCGGTCCCTCTTCCTCCTCAGATGCTTTTGTTACTTCACCTGCTCAGTATCTTTCCCTGCCCCTGGCTTCTTACTCTACTGGTGTGATAGTGGGGAAAGTCTTTCCTTTATTTGCCCTGATGAAGCTACAGGGAGGCACTGTAGTGAAAGAGGGAGCTAGATCTCCTCAGATAGGTCCCTTTATGGAACATTATGGGATAATAAAACTGAATGAGGGTGAATGGAGGGATAATCTGGAGTCATATGGCTTTTTCTGAGAGATACCAGAGATGTCCAAGCTTCAAATAGAGCCTCCCCAGGCTTTTTTTAGGAAGACAGTGAGGACAGCATCTCCTCTAAGTAGTCTGCTGTCCCTGCTGTCACCTGTCCACCTATTGATACTTTGCATTGGGTAGAGTTGATTCCATCAAGATTCTCCAATGGACTTTGCTCATCCGTATCTTTGGTTGATAACTGGCACTCCTGTTATGCAACATAAATCAATAATATCTTTCTTCCAGGAAAAATGTGCAACAGGTTATTGGCTTGTAGAAGGAAAAACAAATTAACAGTGCTGACTGTAACTACCGCGAAACACGAGGGAAATCATTTTGCCTTGAAAACATCTGTAAAGAAATTGTCTTGAGGAGAATCGGTAAAAGAATTGCCTTTTTACTACATGAATAGCTTAGATGAAAAGCTGAATTGCTGAGCTGCGTTTCTCATATTGTGGAGGAATATAATTCTAATGCAAACACATTAGCTGAGGACCAGTTTTATGATGCCCTGGGCCTAATTCTTGGATTAAACAGATCTCAGTGCATGCACCAAAACTCAGAGCTCAGTAGTTAATGAAAGAATGACTTAGACTCTTCATAAGTTCAAGAGTCGGGAGGAAGAAGCAGGGCCTTTGCTCTTGAGGACTGACAGTATTACCTGTGTTTCGAGATTAACATGAAAGAATAAGTTGCAGTGTGATAAAAATGTGATTGTTAGGACTATAGGGAAAGTTCTCTGTCATTTAGGTTGAAAGGGAGAAATTTGGAGCAGCTGTTTGGGGCTTTGGATCTCATTGGGTCTGGCAGCAGAGAGCACCAGCTATTGTAGAGGACCTCAGATGACTTTGACTTTTGCTTCTGTGGAAAAACAGCTGCAGCTGATCCAGCAGTAAAGCAGCAGCAAGGTATTCAGGCTGGAGGGTCAAGCCACATAACTTTTAGTTGTGCCATTGCTATGGAAATAGGCAATACTCTTGCTAGACCAGTGGACCAAGTATTGGTCCAGTGGACCAGTGGGAAGCTTTGCATTTGATACCACTTAAAAAAGGCAGAGTGGGGTTGGAGACTCTGG
Organism: Rhynchotus rufescens; assembly: GCA_032273925.1. Classification (NCBI taxonomy): domain Eukaryota; kingdom Metazoa; phylum Chordata; class Aves; order Tinamiformes; family Tinamidae; genus Rhynchotus; species Rhynchotus rufescens. Next base: position 6,147 of record JAVCKT010096114.1, read on the forward strand.
TAGCCTTCTCTATGCTCAGAAACCCCTGTGTTGCTGTGAGCAGAGGCTTAAATTGGACAAATTTGGAGGTGAGAAGGAATTTTTCTTGTAAGCAGGAGTTCCTCCCATCTTCCTCTGTAACATGCTGATCCTTTCTAGGATTAGCTTGGTATTTCCATTTAAGAAAATTCTTGTTGCTTCAGTATTTTCATTTCTTCCCTCTTCTATGCCATGTTCTAGTTTTTGTGATCTTAATGTGTTTCCTACTTAAGCGCTTGATTTTTGCATTGTGTTGAGAGAATTTTTCCAGCTTTTGAGACTTGGACAGGAAAGAGTGAGAAATTTAGGCTGTTTTTGTGGGTCTTATTGGAAACATTATGCCCATTTTCGTAGGGTACTGAACTTGCTTTTCTATGTGCTATGATTTTGTATTCTTATGAAAGTAATCCTGTCTTTGCATTGTGTGTGTATAAAAATACACTATATCTGTATTTGGAGAAACATGCATGCATGACTCTTCTCCATGACATAGCTATGCAGAATTACTCAACCCTTACTCATAGACTTAATGGGTACATGTGATTTTGCATAAAGCTTTTCGATGGAAAATTATCTTCTAGCTTTGCTTGAAGTTGTAAGTTGTTAAAATAATTTAAGTAGTCATTAAGTGCTTCATTAGAGTGTTTTTTTTTTTCCTTAAGATGCTTTGGTTTGATTAAAACTGAATTGTAGCTACTTCTTATTATCCATTTTTTACCTTCCTTTTCCTAAATGGACTTTGGCTCATGTATTCTTGAAGTTTAATATCAGCTCAATTGAATGCTCTCGAGTTTCTGAATTAATTCAGTCATTTTCTCTTAATGACCATGAAGAGTTTTGTTAGGCTAGAGTGCCATTAAGCTGAAGCGCTGTAGTGTTTAGAGTCAGCAGTCGCTGGGGGAAAGCCTATAGGTAGGAAATAGGATTAGAAATTGAACCGAACTTCCAACAGATTCATTTGCTGTCAATTCAGCAATAATCACCTGGAGACTAGGTTGTCCAAAGTGATCTAAAACCAGGAGTGTGCCAAAAAAAAAGAGAGTACTAAGTCTTTTGGGATACGCTTTCCAGTGGTGTTTGTGCTTTGCTAGTAAGCTGGCACTGAGTTCTGTTTTTTCCTCTTGAAGTTTGATCAGTAATTTATCGCATAGTTCAAGTAAAAGTCTTCTGATTAGCGAAAATATTTTATGTATTTGCTACTTATCTAAAGCAAGCTTTTTCCTTGGGTTGTTGATACAAAGTCTACTGATTGGTAAGAGAGAGAGAAAAAAAAAAAGAAAAAAAGATTGTGTCTTTCATTGTAATGTCTATACCCATCAAAAAGAAAAAAATGCTCTGGATTGAATGGAAATGCAGTGGGGTTATCTTCTGGACAAATTATTTTGTTGTAGAACAACAAGAAGTGAAATTATGCAAATTTTTAAAAATTTTCAGATTCCTCATTTTTTTTTTTTCCCCTCAAGCACCTTTTGAAACATGCTGGCATCTCCCAGTTGGCATTTTCATCAGGAGAAACAATTAAGTTAAATATTTTAGCCTAGTTTTGTATCTGACTGAACTTTCAGGAAGATGTTCACCTGCTATCTTCCATTGGCAAAACTATGCAGACTTTTAATATGAAGCTTTTTCTCACCCTGAACTTCGTGGTTTCCATCAGTTGGAATCTGTCCTAACAGATTCCAACAATTCCAGTCTGTTTAGGATCTGGAAAACAAAACTCATTTTATGTAATATGTATGGCAGATTAGCATGGCAGGCTCTGAAGGACACCAGGCACAACGATAGTCCACTGGGATGGGAAGATGAGAAGCTTGGGATGGCAGGGAGCTAACTCAAAACTTTTGGATCTACTCTTGTGTGTCAGGTCCATTGACTAATTCCCATGGAGGACCTGCTCACACTAGAAATGTCACAGCTTTTGCCTTATAAATTGATCATATGCTTTGCTACTAAATATGTGGATATTTGTACTGTTATTACTGATCCTCCTCTCTTCATAAGCTTTCAAAGAAAAAAGGCAAAGCATCTCCCTTCCTTCCCAACTGACAAGGATATCTTAATAAAATGGAGGCAGAGAGCTGCTTCAGCAAAGATCAACCATGCTTAACAAGCTGCTGTGCACTTAGCAGATATGCTTCAGATTCCTCCTCTGAGAGCTTTGAAGTAAAACAAGAGATCTGTGTTGGACAGCTCTACATCATCACAGCATGTTAGGAAAGCAAAGTGTGGCTCATATTGCAATGGATTCTAAGCTTAGTCTATAAAACCAGCTGTAAACGGCTATCTTCACATACTGTGAAGGTAAATCTAGGGCTAGAACTAGAGTTCTGCTACCTGTCAAATGTGCCACATCCTTTTGGGCAGTGAAGAGGCATTGCAATCTTCTGAGCAGCACAGTATGGGAACAACATCAGCAACGGTCCTTTATTTAAAAATAAATGGTATCTTTTGTCTAGAAAGGCAGTGGGAGAAACTTAATAATGATTGAGGCTTTTGAAATATAAAGGGTTAAATAAGACTTTTTAGCCAATGCTGTTTGTTCACTTTATTTTTTCCTTCAAGAGTCACTGGTAGGAAGAACGCTTTTGAAGCCTTTGTTAGTACTGAAGATCAAAAAAGGAGCAGAAAATCTGTGAGATGGGCTAAAACTGCTGGAGCTCTTGTTCCTGAAGTATGATGAGGTTTCCTTGAAAGGATTTAGAAATAAACATCTCTCTCAAAAGATAGAGAAACAGCAAAGTAAGCAAATAGAGCTTCTGCACATGGCTTTGCCTTACTGGTAAACCAAAGAGATAGGCAGAGCTCATGGTCTCAATCATCACACAAAGATGTGGTTAGCCTCTACTACTTTGGAGTGCTTACAGCTTTGCTTTTCACTTTAATTTTGGCTATCAATGTGTAGCAATGCAGCAGAGGATTCTGCCTTTTTAGGGGCAACCCATGTCATCAATATATAAAGGAAAGAGGAGGTTGGTAAGAAATGAAGAGGGAAGGAAAGCACTTAGAAGGGGACAATCCTTTTGGCTTCCTCACTATGAGGTTGGAAGATCAGTGAGGTGGCAGGAACAGAAAGAATCAACATGCATCACAACTAGGGTCTAAGCAAACTGTGGCTCTAGTGCTTCTTTGCTCATCAATTCACTTTTTCTGTTGGTGCCGTGGTTGAACCATGCTCCTATGAACTATGCTATTGTCATGTAAACAACTTATACTGTTATTTAATAATAAGAATAAACTCAACAGTTGGAATAATACACATAGCTTTAGCAAATGCTGGAGAAACAAACGACAAAAGAATCCTGCAGCCAAGGTGGATGCCTTTTTGGGGGTCGTGATTTTGTTATTGAGGAAGCTGGTGAGAGACAAAATTCCTCGAGATGTTGTAGCAGCTGGCAAGGTCCCCATGGTTATATTGGCAAGAGATATGGGAAAGCACCAAAAGGGATTTATAGCTCAATAGTGAAATGTCACTGGGAAATACTAGTAGAATCATCTGAAAAAAAAAATGCACCTATAAGAAGCTTTATTTAAAAAAGGGGAGACGGATGAGGAAATAAGATCTGTTTAGAGAAAAATGCTTAAAATTTAATACAGGCCATGACAAAATACATCTAGGACACATTTAATCAGATTTGCAACTGAGTAATTATCTGGCTGTAGTTTTTGTGAGCTGTTCTTCTGTTTATTTCAGAGGTGTGGGTGGCCTGGGAAGATCAGAGAGAATTGTCTGAACTCAAGAAAATACTTACAGAAATACCAGATCTCTTAATTTGGATTGCTCCCTCATGCTTCATGGAATGTGAAATGCCCCTTCAGTTCATGTTGATGGATGAGAAGGTGCCTGGTCCTGTGAGCTTTTAAGAGGTAGCACTTCAAAAATTAGACCTTTTCTTAAGAATGTCGGGCTTAACTAAAATATCTTCTTAATAAATAAAGATACTGAGTCACAGCTTGCTTTTAGGTTGTGGCTCAGACCCTACATTCAGCATTTTTCTTTCTAATGATGTTAGGAACAAAGGGAAAAGAGCAGTTAGGTTTTCAAAAGGCAGCGTCGTGTTTCCATGACGAGAGCCATAAGCAGGGATTTGTGGCTAAAAATTAATGTAATGCTGCAAGACTTCAATGAATTTCCCCTTTCTTCACAAGGGCATTAACTTAGCAAAAGCCATTTTGAGGAGCATTTAGGCAAATCTCTGTGCCTGTACTTAGGGCTACCCATCCAGATCAAGTATTTGTGTTTTGTAGCCCTGCTGCCCACTGTCAAGGTTCAAGGTACAATATGATGCCATCGGAGAAGAATATAAAAAGTGTTCTTTTTTTATAGGAGATGTAATCAGGAAATGAAGATAATTTTCACAGACTGAATATAGTGTCTTGGTTTTGGTGAAATTTTTTTTTGTTTTTTTTTTTTGCTTGAACTAAGGAAGTGCACTATGCTTAGGCTGTGCTTGGAAGAAAACTAAACAAAATTTTGGAAGCTAATTAAAAATAGATGATGTTTGCTTTCATCAGTGCATCACCTTTATAAGGACACCTAGCCCTTAATCCAGTTACTATTCCCAACCTTTTTAGTAAATGGAGTAATCGTGTGCTGTCTGGGAGATGGAACACGTGACCCGAGCCTTTGCTTCTGTCACCTCAATTAATAGCAAACTTTCCACAAATGCTTTGCATCCTTGGGTTGAATTCTGTGTGGCTAATCTGTGCAAACTGCAAACAAGGGCACACTGACCCTTCCTTGATTGCTGATTCCATATGCACCTAAGAAAGTATATGGCTTTCTTCCTAGAAAGCCATATATTCATTCCGTTGCCCATCAGCTTTCAGAGCCTGAAAAGGATCCCAGGGATTTCTGAACCCTGGGGAGTGACTGTGATAAGCCTCAACTTTTGGACTCAGTGCAGCAATCACTTGAGTAATGCCTTGTGAAATTAAGTCATGCTTAATTAATCATGATTTCAAACCCACTTGCTCAGACTCAAAGGCCCGGAGTTTGAGCTGGAGCTATAACCAGAAGGTTCTGCTGGTGTTAACTAGCACCATCTGTTGACAGCAGATGAGGTTCTTCTCATGGTGTTTTAACAGATTTAGTTCTTTCTGGTAACTCTTCACCCACCAGCGGTGTCTGTATTCAAGACAGAGCTGGGATTAAATATTCATCTAATTGTCTGCCATATAGTGTTGCATATGACAAGCATTAAGACCTACAACTTGAATTTTCTGACCTCATGAACAATTTATTAAGTTTATTTATTATTTAATTAGTTTAAATTTTGAACTGGCAAGTTAATATTTCTGTCCCAGTCTGGGTTCATACTCAGTGTATAAAAAAGTACAAGTAGTCTCCCCAATGTGCTCATTTCCTTGCATTTTATTGCCTGGCCATTTTCTGTCCAACAAATTAGATTTGGAGTGGGGTCTCTTCTCTAAATGGATTGCTTTGGTCAGAGAGCCCCATTTCAGAACTGAGGATTAGAGGCATTATGATAGTACAAATTAAAATAGATACCCTAAAGAGTTTTTTTATTTTCTGACCTTGTGTTCAGAACCTTCTTCTGAAAACAGGAATTTTGCTTTCATTAAAGCATATTTATTCTTCTCATGAAAATATTCCAGAGGGAATTCTAAAAATTCTTGGAGAAAATTATTAATCCCACTCAGTATTGCTAATGTGTCAACTAAATATCAATACAAACTTATTTTCTTTCTCCATATAGTAGTATCTGAGTCTACTTGTGAGGTTTGCTTGGACATTTTAATTTAACCACTCCCATGCTATTTCAGAGATCTTAAGGTTGGTGGATATTTTTGACCTCTATTGCTCTTCTGCTACTGCATTCTGTAGTTTTCGAGGTCTTACCACCAGGTGTGAAAGGTCACAAGATGTTGTATGATGCTGGGCAGAAGAAGGGCTGTCACTGCTGGTGTGGGAATCCCTGCACTCATTTTGTGTTCATGACACCTTTTCCAACACTTAATTCTCCATTTCTGTTGCCACAGATTCCTTCCAGGACCAGATGTAGAAATACTTCACTGTGTGAAGTGATATGTACTGATACTTGTGTGATAGAGCTCTTTCCTCAAGAAACCTTAGGATCAGATTTCCTAGCTCTTTTTTTCTTTCCTTCTCCTTCTCCTTTCTTTGCTTTAGAACTTTCCAAATCACCCGTGTTTGTCTGACCATCCTGATAATGACTTTTTCCTCTCTTCCTCTGGAGAGGAAATTTGGTTTGGAGTGGGCAGATTCTCTGTTCCATTTCACATCAGCTTCAAGGACAAAGGCTGATCCCAAGAGCACTGTTTCGAAGAGGCTGGCTGATCTCACTGCTCTTGAAAGATAAGGCTCCTGTGAAACATAATTTTGTCAGGAATTCAGTGACATTTCAGCCACTTCTGTCTTGTGGAAACCAAAGACACAGGTTTCCTCACTCCATTACTTTGCAAACTGGTGACAATGTCAGTTGTTGTCTTGAGAGAATTCAGTAAATTATGCTTCTGAAATCAAATGGACAAAAATGTCCCATACCTAGAGGTGACTTGTTTTTCTGGGCGAGTGTAGACTTTTTCTGATATTCTTGCTGGGATTGATAAGGACAGGGCAAATATGTTCTGAAGGCTTGGTTTTAACTCTGTAGCTTCTGACCAACAGCAGGGGTTTACGGCGGACTGACTCATTGACTGCTGTTTTGCAAACGTTTGTTTTGATATTCCTAATTAGAACTAGCATAATATTGGCAGTGAAGCCTGTGTAACATTTGGAGCATGATCACATAACTTTCCTGTGGTGTTTTGTTGTGCAGCGTCTATGGGAACTCTGCCAGGAGGGGAAATAGTGTCTAAATTGAGAGCCAGTGGTTAATGCCTGCCTGAAAATTTCATAGGGTTCTTTAGTTCTTCTGATGTGCCCTAGCTAAATCTGGCCAGCAGAGGAAAAAAAGCCAGCTTGTAGCAGTACCAATAGCAGCATCAGGTTACTGGACTATGGACAAGCGTTTCTATATAGGTGCATAATACACAGAAGGCATGCAGTGCTGTTTCATCTGTTCTCATTTAAAAATACTGCCCTACTTTACTGAAGCATTGTATCCCCGTTTTAAGTAAAGACCTTATGAGACTCGCATGGAATGACCATTTCAGTGTAGAGCTACCAAACGTCTAGTTTTCCACAAGCATAACCAGAAATCTTGCGTAGTTGGGGCAGAAAAGAACTTAGGGTATTTGCTTAGAGCTCCTGCATGTTGGACAGCCTGGGCTAGGCAGTAGCATTTACGAGATTAAGGACTATGAGATTTGCAGAAAAATGGTCACTGTGCCTCTGGAAATCACTCCTACAGAAAACCTGAGCAACCCAATATTTGCAGGGCCAGTCAGAGATAGGGTGAATGTGAATCTGGAATATCTACTTGGGGAATGGTTCAAATACAGTTTAGTTAAGCTAAATCGACTACGCTGCATGCACCTGCATTTCTGCTTAGGAAATG
>JAVCKT010096115.1:1837-13643 GCA_032273925.1 Rhynchotus rufescens
ATAAGCCCAGAGAACAATGAAAGGCTCTTGTGCTAAGGTGTCATGCCAACTTTCCACGCCACTCCTTCCCTCTGAACTGCAACTGAACTGCCTTGAGTAACGGCAGAGACGGGGAGGTTACTGCTGCTGTGGTGAGCACAGCCCTGCTGAGGCTGGGGGAACCCCAGGGCTGGGGTTCACTTTATGGACTGTGGGATGTCCTACCCGCTGAGCAACATTCCTGACTCCTTTTTTGACTCTTTGCTTCCTTTAAGTAAGTGAGCTTGCTCAGGAAACTCAGCTACGCCGCACACACACGAGGCAACTCCCTGCCAGCGACCTTCAGGAGCTGCCATTTAAGGGGAAGATCCGTGTGGGAGAGCCGGGTTGCACGGGATCAGCAGAGCTGACCTCGGCTGCCCAGCAGGGAACGGTGCTGCCGGCGGGTGTTCCCGCAGACCCAAGAGCCAGCACAGACCTTGCCAGCATCCCTCCCTGCTGCCGTAGGAAAGCTGTCCCCACGAGCAGCAGCAGCCCGTGCGCTAGCACAGCCCCCAAGGGAAACACCCCACGCAGAGGCAGAGTGGGCAGAGCCCCCCGCGTGTATGGGGCAATTCACCCGCCAGACACCACCCTGCTGGTGGTAACACACAGAGCCCCCTCCACCCTCCTGCTGTGCTGGGTGCTCAGAGCTAGGGCATTTCACATCTGCCTGGGGAGCCTTGCCTCCAAATCATGGAGTCATGGAATCCATAAGGTTGGAAGGGACCCCTAGAGATCGTCTAGTCCAACCCCCTGCTCCAGCAGGGACACCCAGAGCACAGGGCGGCATCCAGGCGGGTTTGGGAGACCTCCAGAGAAGGAGACTCCACAGCCCCTCCTGACAGCCTGTCCCAGGGCTCTGTCACCCTCATTGTTAAGAAATGAACTACTGCTTGGCAAATTCATAACCGGGAGGCGTCCTGCAGCTCTGCTACGCGCTCAATGGTGTTGCAGTGCATTTTTAATTAAGCATTTTTAAATAATCTGGATTAGTTTAGTCTGTGTAGCTCTGCCCAATCCCACTACTTGGCATCATGTCCTCCCCATTACAGGATTAAAAAAACCTGCTGGCAAATGTAGTCCGTTAGTCACACTGTCTTTAATATATGCTTTGTAACAAACAGGAGGGAAAAGCCAACTAATTATAAAAGAGACTTTACGGAAACTTATTACTCCATTTTAACAGCAGAACTAATTTGATTTTAAGCGCCACATGAACGCTGCACAGCAGGCTTGAGCAGCATATAAAAGAGCTAAGAACAGCAGGCTGCAGAGGCAAACCACAAAGATGGTGACTAGAAAAACACAGCAGCTTCTGATCCTCTTGGTTGCCTCCATATAAATGCAACGTATCCCACTGACCACACTGTTGGGCAGGTCTAACGTTTGCTGCTGAATGTATTTCTCACGTGCCTGTTTTCACCCAGTTACCTGCTTTACAGACACTTATTGACCCTTGCATGGCTCTGAACACAACTGAAATTACAGAAGGCCACCTAACTTCAGGTTCACCTAACTCTTCCAGCGTGCTGCTTCCTGCAGATTCTCCAGCTGGGAGCGATCCGGGTGCTCTGCAAAGGGCTTCTCCCCTCCTGTCCACATGCCAGACTGCTCCTGAGGACACGGGGTGGGATGCAGCACTGCCACACAATATCTGTCCCAGGGCTGTGAACCACGACACAACTCAAGGCCCACGTCAACTAGCCTGATCCCTAGTTGAGGGGGACTTTTCCCCTCAACCTTTTTTTCCAGTCTATGACTCTTTGCCAGCGTGCATAGCCACAGGAAAAGACTTGGACTCTGTTTGTGAAAACAAAAGCTTATGGATGTTTACATTTGAATTAATGTTGGCTTGTTAAAGCATAAGTACATCCTGCAGAAAGTCACTGTTGCACTCTATTTTCTTCTTCAAATAAATTTAGTTTGAGATTTCCTCCTGGCTATGTCTGAAATCAGAGACTTTCCTTGTTATAGGCTGTAACGCTGTCTTTTTTTTCGGAGAGGAAATTGGTTTGAAGGCTTTACAAGAACTGTGGATTTTAGAAAGTAGGTTAAAGACATGATTGTTTGGAAGCGCCTACAATATGCTTAAGAAATCTGACCCTATTCATGGTGACTGTTTAGGCTGCATTCATGGCATCAAGGAACAGGGATTCAATTATACTTGCTCCCCCTCAAATTTCGTTCTAACCTTTTCAGTGCTGTCTCTCTTCAGCGCCAAGTGGGTGGAAGAATTAAAAAATAAGTTACGTAGTACAGAAATTATGACTAGCAGAGTACAAATCCCTACAAGGCAAAAACACAAGCTTTTCCTGAATCAGATACTGACCAAAGATGGGAGGAACTTAGTTTACTTTGAGTGTTTAAGCAAGATTAAAGGAAGCAGTGTCATGCAACAGCACTTCTCTATTTCTTTCATACCAATAGACATCATAAAAATAAAACCTATTTTTTTGTTTTGAAGTCCATTGGCCAACTGTCTAACTGATTTAGGATGAGCAATTCTTCTCAGGTTTGGCTCAGATTTTGACTTCTTGACTGTAAAGGAGGCATCACAGGAACCAGCCTCGAGCACTTCTCATTCCCTCTGGTAGCCAAAAGCACTGCACTTGACTAAGCAAATACGTGATGGCTAGTTTAGTTTTCCTACTCTGAGGAGAGATCTCCAGCATCTTTAAGTGCACTAACTGTGAACTGCAAGCTGAAAGTTTTCTGGTGAAAGAAATGCAGTTGTTCAAGTACTCCCAGGCTAAAAATTCTGTTAACCTTTGTCAACCTGTGCTGCTCTAAACGGCACATACTGCACATAGAAGCTGTAGGAAAAGGTGGGAAATTCCTCAGGTGTTTCTGAGGTGCTAATTCCTCAGTTAAAGAAAGGGTTGTCTTTATCAGAGATGATAGTTTATTTCCAGTTCTCATATAATTACACAGGACAGCAAGACATCAGTCCATAACCTGTTGTTAAGTCTCCTTCCCTGCTATGGGAACAGAGGTGTTCTGGGGCCTTCCCAGGTTGGAGTCTGACTTCCTAGTGAGGAAGAGCAGGTAGCAGCTGGAGAGGAAGGCAGCGCAGCAGGGAAGACTCGGAAGTTGCCCAGAGGAAAGCCCCTTGGAAGAGTCAGCAAATGTAAGGAGAAGGGCCATCCAAGCGCTGATGCTCTTGATTTTCTGAAAAGCTTGGAACAAGGTCTCCAGCCAAATGCTCTTAATGACCCAGGCTGCCAAGGGATAAAAGTGAAGCTCCTCCTACAGATCAGGATTGCTTAAAAGAAAGTAAAAGCTAACAAGAAATGACTGGCTTTCAAACAGGTAAGAGTTAAACTTTATTCCTGCCTGTGGTCACTACCCTTGTCCACATCAACAGTGCAATGGGAGTGGATCTGTAGAGAGGAACTGTTGGAGCTGAACTCCTAGGACCCACACTTGCACTCTGGGGTGACAAATACCTCATTCTAGCTCCAGTTTGGTCCAAAGCACAGAGCATTTGATAGCACTCACAGCTCATGCTCTCATTTAATGTGATCTGAGGGCTCTAAGTGGGCACTCCTAACAGACTTGGATCAAAAATGCACACCTGATTTCAACCAAAACACCAAAGGAAATGCACAGGTTAATGCTTTGGAAGACACTGAAAAATAGGATGATAAAGTCCATATTAATAATTGCACAAATTCGTGTGAAAAATGCATAATTCACAAAATCTGCCCACATATGGGCAGATGGATTCTAAATAAATCCTTTCCCCTCAGGAAAGACAGCACGTATACTTCCCTGAAAAATATCAATATTCACTGACAGATAACCAATAGAGGAAATGCTAGAAAATATTAGGATAGGACTACAGACCTAGAACCAGGGCACAGCTGTCTGGCTCCTTTGGGAATTTACATCTTGGATTTTGAATGTGGTTCCAGGCAGTCCATCCCAAAAGGAACAGCTGATGGATCAGCTAACTGGCTGAGGAGAGAAGTAGAAAGATGTGACTCTTACTAGCAGACTGTTCTTCAGTCTGCAAAAAAAAAAGAGATGGGCCTCAGTGGCAGGAAGAAAAGAAAGATTTCGCTCTAAAAATATAAATCATAGGGATATGATAACATATGGTGAATATGTGATACTAACATTAGCTGTTTTGAATATTACCAGTAGCAGAGGAATCCTTTAAAAAGGTTCTATAATCAAAGCAGTATTCCTCCAGAAGCTATGAATTACCTGTGGAACTCCTCATCCCAGGAAAATGTGGAGGCCAAACAAATTCAAAGGGGGCTATTAAATGTAACAGACATGGATACAGCTTTTTTAGCTCAGAAAATTACAAACCCCTGCAGCTGGGAGAGGACTCACTCTACAACTCACTCTCTACTGGTCCTAATTCCCACAGTCTTCCTGAATTTGGTACGTTGGCATTTATGGTATATTGTTAGGAGGACACCTAGTTAGGTGCCTAACGTGCCTAAACTGCGTCCTGCCTAAAATGTAACTAGTCCTAACATTTGAAGTTGCTGAGATAATACTGAACACCTCTCCTGGGAAATGGGAATGATATGAGTTGTTAGCTGTTTTTTTCATTATATTAGTGTTGTGTTTACATTCTTAATGCAATCATTGGGGGAAAAAAAGAAAAAAAGAGGGAAAGAGGGAGGAGGGGAAGAGAATAATAAAAGATATGAGAACAAGTTTTTTTGTTTGTTTTTTCCTGCCACTGCTTGCAAAATTCCTCCAAAAAAAATTACGGCCTATTTCAGAAATCTACCTTTATTTTGGGGGAGGATACTGTTGGGAAAAGGACAGATGAAGAGCATGCCTGTGGGTGAGGCAAATATACTTTTGAAAGCTTTCATTGTTTAGAGTTGCCTTCTAACTTTCCAACCAGGCCAACACACACAAATAGCACACACGTGTTTGCTGGGCCAAAAACATAAAGAAATGAGCAGGGATGCTAAGAAATGAAGATTCACAGCTCTGATGTTTCTTTGGAAAAGGCTGTGATAGGTCACTTGATTTACCATGCTTGGTACTAACTTATTTTGGAATGAGAGGGGGTAGGGAGAGAAGATTTGACCAGAGTAATGATAAATCGCTGGCAGAAGAGAGAGATGGTTAAATAGGTGCTTCCTGGAATTTTTGTGCTGTAAGAAACTAGCTCACATGTAGTCGACTTCCTATTAAACAATTCACAGAGCTTCTCGTTTATAACATTTACTATCTGACTGCAGGGAATACAGAACAATTCCAGGAAATTCTGCAGAATCTTACTTAAAAAAATTAAATGTGTGCTTGTTGGGAGGAGACAGTTTCATAATCTCATCAGCCTTCAACTTCTATACAGTTTTTGATATAAATCAGCTAATAAAAGAGTTTATTTTCTATATCACACACACACACACACACACACACACCCTATTGCCACTTCAAGCTCAGATATTAAGCTATTAAACTTTAGGAAAACTGAGCAATATCGGGGGGAGGAGTGGCAGTGCAAGCATCATTTTCAGCTGATACATCCAAAACTATCAGGTTTTGAAAATGTTAATGATCTTGAATGCACTGAAATAAAGGGAAGCAAATGGGGGAAAAAAAACAGTCATATTAAGTTATCAGTTAGTGAAAATAAAAATTAGAAAGAACTTGCCACTTGATTTTTCTAAAGATGTGATAAAATAAGTCTTGGAGTTTTTAAAGCTCTGAAACAAGTTAAAATTTTTCAGTATGTTGAAGCTGCTTGAACACAGCCCTGGATCAGTAAAGATGCTGTAACTGTGTATTACTGTGGGCAGTTTGTTTTTCAGCTGGAGGAGATGTAACTACAATAGCTCAGAGAGCACATTTACAGGAGAAAAAAAGGAGTTCAAGCTCATTCATAGAATTGCTCACACATTCACATATAGAGAAATACTACAAGCAGATTGAATGTGTCATTTATCTCTCCATAGAACAAAGAAGTAAGATTATGTTACATATTCCAATTTACTTCCAACAGCTAAAGCCTTCATTTCTGCCCCTGTTGAACGACACCATATGGCTGTTTGGGGTCTCTGCCCAGTGACTTTGAACCTGGCCATAAGTTTTAGCTTGGACTGCAGTGGGCCCTTCCTACAAAGGAGATGAGTCCTACAAAGGAGATGACGATACTGCCTGTCCTGGAAGAGGAAAGGTCGGAAATGGGAGCTAGTTTGGCTACTTTTTTTCTCTCCTCTACAGTTCAGAGAAATGAGAGAAAGTCAAGGTGCCAGGGCCTCCCACATTCATTTCTCTGCATGTGGCAGTCACTTATTCAGGAGATGTTTTTCAAGAATTCCATGGATTCACGTTCATAAAAGGTTTTTGGCTCTCACAGTGTTGATTTATAAAGACATATCAGTGATTGGATTAAATCAAGAGTTGATAAGAGATCTGAATCAAGAGTTGATAAGGGGTCTGAGGAGACTGTGTCAGACCAGATTTAGCATCAAAGCTTTAGCAGCAAAATTTGACAGCTTAGAGATGCAATTATCTATTTTACTCCTGAACCCCAGCAACCATAGAATCATGGAATCCTTAAGGTTAAGAGGGCCTCCAGAGATCATCCAGTACAACTCCCTGCACACGCAGGGTCACCTGGAGCATGTGGCACAGGGCTCCTTGCGTCCAAGGGAGTTTGGAAGATCTCCAGAGAAGGAGACACGGGTTCAGTTTTGCTGCAAGAACGGAGAGGTTGGGCACCTGACCCACTCACATGCTGTAGGAAACCAGCTTACTGGCTGCACCTTCAGATATCTAAGCACCTCTGTAAATCTGGTCTTCAGATGTCTGAAACTCATTGCTAACCTGCTGTTACTGCCATTCATGAATTTTACCTCTCCTATTTTTTTGTTTGTTTTCAAATAGTCCCCTAGCTTTCCTTTATTGGGCTTCTGAACACGCAAAGCAAAGCCAAGACCAGCCTTTGTGAGGAGAGGGCAGATGGCAAGCAGTAAGGAGCTCACATACCTCTTGTTGTGCATACCTTTGAGCACTTCATCGAGAAGGTCTCCTTGGAAGGATAATGTTGAACTGGTGGGTCATAATATTCCTGTGCTGCTCCTGGGGTTTTATAGGAAAGGTCAGAGGGAACAGTGGAAGCCCTTGCATGCTGCCCACTCCAGATGTCTTCTACTGATCTGCAACAGCAAAAAGGGGTATGGCATGTTCACTGCGTCGTGCCCTCTCCTGAAGACTTGGATGTGTTACTAGAACCACCTGGCTTGCTTAACTTTGGCTGCTTGCATGCTTTGAAAGAAAATATACGTGCATAAGTCCACGTTCATGAGGATATCTGCGCTTGATCATTCATTTGTGTTTTGGAAAACTGGGCAGTCTCTAAGCTGAGTGCCTGAATTATCCGAGTTATTTGCAAAAGGAGATGGGTGTGAGGGGAGCTCCTCTCCATAGACACGAAAAAACATTTTCTCATGAAAAACAATCATTTTTAACTAGTCTCTAGCAACCTAGAAAATAAAGATGACATTTTTCATATAATTAATCTTAAATAGAGAATAACTATTTTATGAGTAGATGTTGTATCATGTTTATATATCCAATTATCATGTATTACAAAGATGCCTTTTGAAAGAATAAAAGCCATAAAATAGATAAAGACTTCTAAAAGGAAAAATATTTGTCTGTTTAGAGCTTTGTCTTTATTTCTAAACTCCCTTTAAGTCTGACAATATCTGAAGAGGAATCTAAAATTGAGCAAAAGAACCATTTTGTGCCTCTGATTAGACTCTTAATTCCTGTATTTCAAAACTGAATCGTCGTTTTCAGTTTTGTCGCAACAACTATAGCTCCACATCTTAAGCCATAATCTCCAGTTTCATGTCTGAGGATGGGAGAAGGAACTCTTGGATGTGGCCTTAAGAATACAAGAGGAAAAAAAAGGCGGGGGGAGATGGGTCAATATTAGGTTAATTTGTGGGAGAATTACATCTTGCTCTTTTTAACTTAAGAAACACAGTGTAGATTGTTTTTAGGTGTTTGATCTCATCTAAATGCTCTTCCTAATTTTCCAAGAGAATTGTAACTTGTATTTTCTTAAGAGATGTCTGGAAGAGGTTTTTGATGAAGGGTATTTCAAGTCTTACTCAGCATTATTACTTTTAAATCTCTTTTTTCTTTCTTATGAATTTATCTTGAATTACTTAACCACAGATCTGGTCTTTCCTCAACTGTATTTTTATTTCCTAGTATCATTCCACTTCACTAAGGTTCTTCTCCATCCAATCCCACCAATTCAATCTACACAAATAATCTCATTCATTCACATTAAATCATGTTCTTTGTAGTTTTTACATTTTAATTAAGACATTCAATAATAAGACCAACCCTAACATCTCCATGCGTAGCTGCCAACATCTGTGTTTTGGCCGAAATATTCCTGATTTTTCTGACCTTTGTCCTTGGTCTTGTGCAACTACCAAAGCATCCTGCACAGCTGTGTCACATAAATTAAATAAGCCGTGTGATTTATAAGACTTGCAGTTAACTTGAAAGCAATTCCTTTGGTACTTCTGATGCAGCTGCTCTCTATTGTATCCTGCTACTTGCCAGAAAAAAAGGAGAAAAAAAAAAAGCAAAAACAAACAAAAAAATAAAGTGCAGGGAAAAAAGCCTGGTGTTCAGCAACTGAATATGATTAAAAATAAATAAATAAATAGAATTTAAAAAACACACTCTCCTTCAGATGTGTTTTCCTCACAATTACCTCCTCTGGTCACCTTTGCTCCTCTTTTCCTCCAGGCCTTTCTAGTTCAGTGTAACCCAGCTCCTTCCCTCCCCTTGCCGGGTTAGGGTAGGAGGTTCAGGGTAGGAGGTTGAGGCACAAACTCATTGTGAAAAAGAGAGGCTCTGGCCACACTCTTGCTTATAAAGGAAGAAAGTATCAGGCACCCAAATTGCAGCTCCCACAAAACTCTTCCGCTCTCTTTAATCATAGTATTGGGATGTCTTTGGGCCAGAAAGATCTTCAAGAAAATACTGCAATGCCCTTACAAAAGCAGCTGTTTTATTCCGAGCAGGTGAGCAGGGGCAGTGCTGCTGGGGCAAGCCAAACTCCACCAACACAAGTAATGGAAAAGTTTTTTGAGCAGCTGTGGCGAGGGCTGGCGCCTCCCCGATGCTTGACTTGACTCTGGGAAGGGTCTCCACGGCTATCCCAGATCTGTGGCTTCAGCTTCCCTTGCTCTGGCCCCGGGTGGATACAGGCTCGGCCTGCTGGCCTTTATGGTCCTTCCACCTGTCCCAAGACCTGTCCTTTTTAACTAATGGTGCAGGGAAAACAAAGGAAAAAACAATCAATCAAAAACGGAGATGCTTTGCTAAGAAACGGTGACCTCATTTATAGCTATCTTGCATGCATTGCTTCAGTGATGCTATAAAAATAAACACTTTTCTGGAAAAGTATCTTTAATATTTCTCTGCCATTCGCTGCTCTTACTTTTAATATGCCACAATAATTTAACTATATCCTGCTGAATAGCCCCCTTTGCTACGGGCAGCCATTGAGGGTGATTTTTAGGGTCATCTTGGTACCTCTTTTTCTCCATTTTTTTCATGAAGGAGCACACAAAAAAAAAAGCTGCTTTCTATAATACAGTAGTGTTACCATCATCCAGGCTTTTATGCTTAGGTGCAAGTTCTCCTTACAGTCCACAAAACTCTCCTTGTTATTACTTCTGTTCTCTGCAACTTCCCCCCAACCTTCTTTTATTTCTTTTTAACTAACTTAAATGAGTATTATCACAGAATGGTTGAGGTTGGAAGGGACCTCTAGAGATCATCTAGTCCAACCCCTTGCTCCAGCAGGGACAGCCAGAGCAGCGGGCACAGGGTCATTATCAGGGAGGACTCCAATATTTCAGCTTTTCTCAGGTCTTGATGCTATCCATCCTCCGGCTGCTTGCCACGCCGTTAGCTCACCACAGGCACCTGGAGCCACCCATCCCATCCATCTCCTACCGGAGGAACTCTCCGTGCCATGTGGGGCAACAAAACGGTGCTATTTGGCCACCATCAGCCACCGACCGATCCCTTCAGGGCATGGACCAGGACTGGGCAGCCACCCTAGAACCTCCCTGACCCAACCTCCCCCAGAGGGCCTCGTGAAATGTCCATACCGGGCTGACCGGCTGCTTACCCCACTCTTAAGTCTCCTGCCAGCCCGGAGCACCATGCAAAGAAAAAGGTTAAAAACTGCTTCAAGCCTGGAAGCAGCAAAGAGCTCCCCGATTTGGAACGGGGCTTGACCACACTGCACCATCTCAGGGATGATAAGTGCTTTCTCTGGTACCTTAATATGAACGTTGTTCAAAAACAACAAACAAGATAAGAGAAGTTACCAGCCTGCTTTGATTTCTGCTGCTGTGGAGTGGAGAGGACCTACCTCACGTTACATGGGTATGGCTCCCTCGCTCTTCTCTCCTCCTGGTATCCATCAGATCCATGATTCTCGTGGTATAAGCGTTGCTTATTTCTGTGTTGCCCCCCTGGATGAGACATCTTGGCTTTTACATGTATTCTTTCAGGCTGAAATAGCTTCCTGGGCCAGTGGGGAAGGAAAAAAAAGTGCATTTTATAACCCCTACTTTAGGTTATTCATTGACCAGCACTTGCAGAACACATCCCTGTCACGTTGAATCAAAATTCAGTAAAGACTTCCTGAAGAACAGAAGGAAGCAAAGGCCTTTAAACCACACTGAAAGTAGCTTCATCAAAGGAGGAAGTTTTTCTTATAATCAACATTCAACACATTTAATTGCTAGGTCTGCTCTCACTCTCCCCTAGCTCTGCTACAAGGACAACACATGCTATCCCTGAGAGTATGAAAATTACACTTCTCTGATGTTGCCTCTCAAATACAGCAAACACCAGCACACATATAATTGCCACCAGATCCAGGGCAAAGCCAAAGGTGCCGCCAGATGAAGCCTTCCCTGCCCTAGGAGGACAGGAAACGCCAACGGGAACTTCAGCACGACTATGGCAGGCAGCCTGTGGTTTGGAAGAGCGTTACCTACTGACACAACTGCGTCGAGATGCGGCTACGTTTGCAGGAAGACTCTGAAGAATTAGCCTTGATAATTTGGTACTAAAGACTACAGGCACCTTACTTGCAGAAACTTCACAGAAACTGTAATATGCTCTTAAGACTAAATGTACAAGATAGGGGAAGGGAGAGAGGGGGCATCTTTGCTCTTATTTACCACCCTAATCACCCGTTTTACATTCTTGCCCAAGTGATTTGGCTTTCGCCCCCCAAGCGAAGACCTTCCTTAAGGGCTCCCCTTCTCCCTCCCCAGGGTGATATGAAAGGCAGGAATTGCCTTTCCTTTTTATGGCCAACAGGGCAAGAAGGACGCGGTCTCTGCCGGGGGGAAGCCCAGCCCCACACGCGTCTGGGCTCCCCACGGCGAAGCCTCAAGTTCCCCCTGCTCCGTTTCGGGCAATCCCAAGTGCCCTGAAGGGCGCGGGGGGAAGGAAGAACACAGATATCGCTCTATTTCTGTGCCGGCACTCACCGCACGGAGCCGCCGCGGCTCCAGGAAGCAGGAAGGGGCCCGGTGGTGCCGGTGCCACCTCCCCCGGCCCGGCCCGGCCCGGCCCTGGTGCGGGGCGGGCGGGAGGCGGCTCCAGGTGCGCGCCCGCCCCGCGCCAGGTTCGGCTTAAACCAGAAATAAAGAGGTGTCCAGGCCAGGACCTGGGAAATGTGGCCTTGCAAGTGGATAAAACTTGTTTTTTTTTTTTTTTTTTTCTCTCTCTCTCTCTCTTTTTC
>JAVCKT010096116.1:0-34742 GCA_032273925.1 Rhynchotus rufescens
ATATTTACTGATCGTTTTTTTTTTTTAAAAAAAAAAACATTTTTTTTTTATGTGACCAAAAAAAAAAAAAAAAAAAAAAAAGATAAGAATCACAAATTCTTGTGACAAGATTCCTCCACCATTAACTGCTCTGTGCCACGAAATAACCCCGTATGTACATGTAACTTTTATCTCATCTCTTCTGCTCCTCCTGAGAGCAGTATTTAAACCACGTGCCTAAGCACACATCAAACATGTTAATCCACTTTGTTCTTCAAGATTCATTCCAGAACTACTTGCGTGAAGTCTCTCCATCACGTGACTGCAATGTAAGAGCATAGCAGTGCAGTGCAGCAGAAATGGACATGCACAAAACACCCATGAGGAAGAAGGGAAGCAGGGAAGCAGGGCTAAAGAAGTTAGCAGTGCCACCACAGTGGCATTTCTGGTGGTACATGTCTGTGATGAACCTACCACCTTCACAGCGAGCAGCCATCAAGGGCCAATATGCTCACAAGAAAACATGAGAGGGACTTGTAGGTACCAGTTTGAACCATCTGAACCTGGGTGATGAGCCGCATTTTAGGCCAGCTCAGGAATGGCTTCAGCAACCTCAAGCAGCTCCTCTTTCTGCAAGTTCAACTGCTGCCTGAGTTAAGTTGTGCCATTTCAACTCTGCTTTAAATACATCTTTCACAGGTTTTTTTACTTGTCACACAGAATGAAGCCTTCAGCCAAAAAGAAGAAAAACATTACAAGTATTTTAAAGCATTTTTTCTTCTCCTGCACCCACTGGCTTGCCAATGCAGGACTGCTTTTGTTTAACTGGTATACAATAATTCCAAGTTGTCATAAAATTACGCTGACATAGACTAGAAAGCAAAGAGTTTGGTGGAAGTTTTCTATTCGTGGTTTAAAACAAACAAGCAAAAAAAGGAATTCTCCATCCTAAGATTTTTTTTTCTTTTTTAACAAGTTTTCATTATTGATTCACATTCAAATTTTATATTTTTGCATTCAAATATTACAAAATATTTGCTTTCTTTACTATTACTTGAATGGCCTTTCATTAAAATCCAACTACAACATGTTAAAAATGAGGTTTTTACTCTGCTGATGACCAAAAGAAACACGTATGGCCCTTACCCACCTTCAGCATCCAGAGCGGAGCAACAGGCAGCAGCACAAACAGCTCCTGACCAGCCTGCCCTTCTGCCAAGTACAAAGGACACCAGTGACTTTCTTAGGGTTAGGCCTGTGCCACCAGGGAGATCTTCCAAGCTTCAGGAACACTCTGCCCCTTGAGTCAGAGGCCACAGAGAGCTGCAGTACCGATTAGATGCCCCTTCCTTCTACTAGAGCTTGTAAGAACCCTTTGGCAGTACCTAAATGTTGGGCATTTGTAAAGGGAAACTCAGCAGAGGACAGAATGCCTTCCACTTCACTGCAGATCTCACCTCTACTGAGGGAACTGAGCATGAAACCCATTCAAAACCTCATTCTAAACCTCATACATATTTCATTACTGGATCACTGAATTTTGTTGTTGAGATTTCCCCCACATAGAGAAGTTCAACCCCACACAGAAGTGCCTGGAAAAGAACCAAGCAAACCAAAACAGCTTCAGTCCAGGGCATCAACAAGTCTCACCCAAGTATTAAAGGGAAGAATTTAGAGTATTTTTGCTTACTAGGTAGGCAAAGGAACATGAATGACGGAAGGAAGGAAAAAGAAGGGTATTAATAACAAGGCATTAATAACAATGCAAGCTGGTTCTCCAACTGATATTCATTTACATAGTTCCCTCCTCGGCACAGGACACCTCAGTCCTCAAATCAGAGATCTAAACGATTCCAATTTTTATTGTAAATCATGAAGTATGTAGCATTTTATTTTTATCCTCCCAATCCTTAGTTTTATCCTCCCAGGAGGTCAGTGTCAAGCACAAAATACAGTGTTCCTGCAACCCCTGCACTTCATTCGGATCTCTTCACATGTTTTGTGAACACAAATTTGTGTTGTGAAGCCCTCGTGCAAACCGGAGCAGGCAACTGGTAAAACTTACATGCATATTCATAACAATGTATTTATGGAGATATAATACAGGAAAAGAACATATTTAAGCCGCATTGATACATATTTTTCCCTTTGTAAAAGTCGCTGATCCACTTACAAGACAGTCCCCTAAAAGGTCATGCTGATTCACTGACAGAGATAAGAATAGAAGCAAATGCTGAAGTCTCAGCAAAAATATCTTATGCTGGTATTATGGCCCCCATGATTCCAGCCTTGAAAATACTAAACTTTAGGAGTTTTTTAAAAAGGGAAATTATAACCGAAGCTGCTGTGATATATGAACATTTTACAGACTGATATATATATATATATATATATATATATATATAACCTTGCAATTGCAGTTATAGGACAACACTACAGTTGCCATTTTATATGGGGAACTTGAGGACCAAGACATTTGCTGGGGATGAATTAGAAATATCTGGCAGAGGAACAAACTGATCTGGACCTCCCTTGGCTCTGAGTAGACCACTAACCATTGCATCACTTTCAAAACAGATATTTCTAGAAATCAGGTATTTTAAGAGTCCTGTTGCATGACCTCAGAACAATAATGGACCCTACAGAGAGATATACCACTGTATACACCATCAAACATTCCAGGGATATGGTGTGTAAATTGAATCATTTCTTGTAAAGGATATTGACCAAGACTTCCATTATGTAAGTCCTCCCTAGAGTGCTCCAAAGGGACAAAAGAAACTAGGCAGCTGAACAGAAACTCGATGACTGTGTCTTTGCAGTCAGTTCAAATCACTGCTCAGAATCCTGGAATGCCACGGAAAAAAAGATATATATACAAAGCAAGTCAGAAAGAACAGCCTATGTCTGAGGACTGTCTCTCTATGAGAGACCAGAGCTGAGCAGAGGGGCAGGATCCTCTCCCTTGACCTGCTGGCAACACCCCCCTGATGCAGTCAGGGCCCCATGGGCCTTCTTGGCCACGAGGGCACTGCTGCCTCGTGGGTAACTTGGAGTCAACCAGGACTCCCAGGTTCCTCTCTGTGGAGCTGCTCTCCAGTAGGTCAGCCCCTAATCTGTGCTGGTGTCCAGGGTTATTCCTCCCCAGGTGCAGGACCCCACACTTGTCTTTGTTGAACCTCACACGGCTCCTCTCCAAATCTCCAGCCTGTCCAGATCCCTCTGGTGTGTCAGCCACTCCACTCAGCTTGGTATCACCTACAATAGCAGTTCTGACTTCACCAAGAGAAACAGCCGTGTCTTGAAATTGTTACTGGAGAGAAAATGAATTCATCTGTTTCCTCAAGCATAAAGGCACTTATGCTCACAAATGCTCACACTTGATTTATCCAAGACATCAAACTATCCTTGTTCACCCATCAAACTACCTTGTTCACAAGGTACAGAAGTCAAAACTTCTTGATTTGACTAATCTTAACCAGGCCTAATCCTTCACTTAACTAGCTTGTACTTACAATTAGCCTTCTAGAACATGGCCTCACTGAATGCAAGGGCAGAGGTCTGGCTAGAAGTCACAGATGACCATGACCATAAGACCCCATTGTAGAACTATCCATTACACCAGACATTCTGTGGCATATGGTGCCTGGGATTTCCTTTAAAGTCTGTTTACTGCCAGCTGCCCACATACACCTGAGACTTGAGATTAAAGATTTTACAGCAGTGACAACAGGTTTCAAAACTGTACACGGGAATTAGTTGCAACACATCAGAGGCCTGCTGTGATCAACTGCACGTGGTAACATGACAGGCTAATGTACCAGAGATATAGGGAAGGAGTGCCAAAGTGCAGGATAGGGTCCCAAATCTAAAACATTGCCACTTTCACTATAAATTACAGTTTGTATTTTTAAGACTCACAATTGCAAGAGCTAAAGACTAAAGGAAGTTACCAAGTCACACAAAACATTTTGCCTGTCATGAGTGATGGAATCCTTCCTCCTCACGGCAAGTGTAGGAGGAATTCATTAGTATGAGAAACATCTGCCCAGTGTTTAAGAGTCACTTAGAGCCAAATGGAATTACTCCTTTTTAAAGAGGCCGCCGTCCATCAGCACTCTGATGTTCTGAACCAAGTAGTAGCTGGTGTCTATGCTCTAATTTAACTATTAAACTTCAAACAGCCACACAAACAAACTCATATAAATAGATCTATGTGAAGAAAGAGCCAAGAAAGCAATGTGAGTATTCACTTTAAAAGACAACACACATCTCTTCAACCTATTTAATTATGCCATGACATAAAACTTCCAAGCGCATTCCTTTCATAATTGAGTGAATTCTTTCATTGGTAAAATATTCTTTTTTGGCACATAAGCATAAGCAGGTGTTATTTCATTAATGGAGACATTCAAAGTCACTATGTCAGGGCTGGCAGACAGACAGATGTCTGTATGGGGCACCTCTTGTATTGCATTATCTGCATCTCTGTCTCTCTTAATTCATCACTAGCCCCAGCCTCCCATTTAAGATATTGCTCAGAGTGCCTGATCCATTGCCTTACTGCAGAACAATCTCCTCAGAGCCAGGTGAGCCATCAAAAGGCTATTTACCAGCAGCATTTCCAAGTAAAATTTGCTTCCAAATTCCATGTTCAGGTCAAAAAGCCATAGCTTTTACTAAGGAGCCAAACTGTCAAATGCGTTAAGTATCTGGGCAAAGACCCAGAGGCAGCAGCTTCACAGCAGAAAGTTATCAGCAGAAAGGGCTGAGTTCAAGCCACAAAGGTTCCCCTCTGTCGGGTCCTCAATGTGACCCAGAGCAGCAATCCCTGCAAACACGGGTAGCAGCTATTAAATCCCCAGTCCATTCCCTGCTCTCCCTAAGGGCTGCCACCTAGTTACTGCCGAGGAAGTCCCAGCACCATCACCTCTGGTCTTTCGAGAGGGACATCTCTGTAACTGTGAGAATCATATTGTCAAAAATCCAAGATAAAGTGCGGCTACATGAGGTGCCATTAACAGTACTTCTAAAGATCCAGTCAAACTACTGCACCATAGTCCTATTTCATCCAGTTAATTTCTGCTGAGCTCTCTTTTATGGTTTCCACAGCTTTCTGCAATAGCTATGCAGACAGATATTCCAAGGATTCCAAGGATAGGTAGTCCAAGGATTTCCTTCATGCTTGCAAGTCCTTAGATTTATAAAGGCAGTCTTATTTGAGCAACTGCACAAAATGTCTTCCTTGTTTTGTGGTCTCACCATGGGACACTGGCAACTTCAACATTAAAAATAGGATGTGTCCACCATGTAAGAGTCATGCAGTTAACACTTGCTTTGCCAGCCACAGCTAAGCGAGACTCGAATCCCAAGAGGACGCAGATCCTTCACCCACCTTATTCATCTCACGAGAATGAAGCTAAATGGTTCTCATCTATTCTGCATGAGACACAAGAAAGGGTGTAAAAAAGAAACCAAGGTAAACCTCTTAGTGTAATCCAGCAGGTTTATGTAACAGTGCTGCTATTCGCGAGCTTTGCGATCAGTGTCAGCTCTTATTGCAGCAGTGTGAGCTTTAAAATGACAAAGGAAGAGAGGGAAGGATAAAAAAAAAAATAATGTACAAATTGACATAATGCAGTTTGACAATTTGCAAAAAAATATAACGCAGTCCAATTACCTAATCATTTTTTTTTCCTATGCATTAATGAGCTATTTTAAATGCATAAGTCTTGCTACAATATATAACCTTACTTGCATTAAGGAGGATTCATTAACGCTTGGTGAGAATGCTGCATGCTAGCTGTAATATCAGCATTCAGGGCCTCATATGGACTGTTAAGAATGTATGCAAGCATATTTGACTCCTTCCCAAAAGCCAAGCCCACATTCACTTCAGCTTTGAAAAAGTTTATTTGTACCATCAGCATCTCTCAGGAATGAGAAAACCAAAATACTCTTGATGAGCAGCCAGCAACTTAAAACCTTGCAAAAATTTCTGATAGCAACATTTGAAAGACAAAAAAAAAAGGTAAAAGACAAAAAAAAAAAAGTGTATTCAGAAGAGGAATTACTTGTGTCATTCAATCTGCTATGATCCATTTAAGCATGTAATAAGAATACAGTAGTTACGGTATGAAATATCAATTGGCCTTTAGAAGCGGCACAGTATTAATTCATCAAAGGCACATATATTCCATTTACAAATTAATTGAGACACTGGCATTTTGCTTCAGAAGTAACCAGTATAAAGCTGCATCATATACTCTGCTCATTGATTCAGAGGAATCTACCCAATACAGGGTCAGAAATGCTTAATAACTGGTGGGCATCAGGATGGGGCCACATCAACTAGCTAAAGGCTTTCAAAACACAATACCACAAAGAGGAATATGCTGTTAGGCTTGATCCAAATTTGCCTTGTAGGGGCTCAGCTTAGATGTTCACAGCCATAATATGCAAATACGCTTCCCTCCCTAAAGCCTCCCTAATTTCAAGCCTAGCTTTTCAAGCCTAGTCTAATTTTGCCAAAAATGCTTTTCCACGCTTCTTCCTTTCAAAGGAGTAAGTATATAGCAAACAAGGGATGATATATATTCCATACAGTAGTGTATTGTTTTTTTAGTAGTTTAATGCCAGAGTTTCACCAAATTATTCCTACCCTGTACCCTGAAAGCATAGGTTCTGAAATTCTAACTAGTGAGTAAATTGCCCTTAGATGTGGGGGATGAGGGATGAGGGGTCCTTCTCTGTTCCAGACTGCTGCACTGTTGAAGCTCTATAGGTTTACAGAGGACAGAGACAATAAAAAACTTTATCAACAGATCAGGAGCTATGAATCTCTGACCAAAGGGGATAGAGCTGAGGGGTAAGAAGGTGCCATTTCTCTTTCTACATAGAATATTTTTCCATATGGAATGATGCCAGGTTGACGTATTAGCGTGAAAAAAAATTCTTGATCTTTTAAAAAAATATTACTCTAGTTCAGTGCTTCTCAAAGATTGCCTATGACTGTTCTGCAGCAGAACTTTCAGATCAATGTATACAGATGCCTAAGATATATGTCTCCATAGCTAATATGTCTGCTATGTGTATTTAGGCTCTCTCGATCATTAGTGATCTCTAAACAAGTCTTTTAAAATACATCAATACCCAAGCTGTAAGCAGGTGGGGTGGGAAGAAAGTAATGAATTGTTGCCTAATTAAATGTTCATAGACACCATAGCCTTCAAATGTCTATCTTGCGATTATCCTGAAACGTGTTAAGCATCCCTCCTATTTAATATAGCTCTTTTAAAGACGTAAGGAACCCCAGATTTCTACACTGTATCCAACATTCTCAAACTGTGAGTGTGCTTGGGGCCGCGAGGGGAGCAGGGTCTCGTTTCAAGGCTAGGCAGGGTACAGCAGCGCTGCAAAGTTCTCTGAACCAGATGCCCTCTCAGATTTCACACGCCGGTCTCCGCTAGCCCCGTGTGCACAATCTGCAAAACACATTTTTAAAGCAACCAGGAACCCTTCAGAATGAACCAGAATGCTTTTTATTGACACGCGTTTCACGTAATGCTGAGAAATCAAAAAGCATTGGCTTTTATTACAAACAAAAAGGAAAAGAAAAAAAGAAAAAGAGATCTGCTCCGAGGCAGAATGCCAGCTAAAGGCATCTTTAATATGTCTATGCACCACATTGAAATAAAAATTTCAGCCTAGAAAATGTTATTATAAGGGCTTTAAGCAGACCTAACATCAAGACCAGATGTTTTGCCTGACACCTAAAATACTGTTTCAGGATAAACAGTATCTTCCAACACCTAGAGGGTGGGTAAAGTGTAGCAGAAGGTAGAAGATGGAGGTCCTCTCTTTGCCAAGATGCCTGGTGCCAGAACAAGCAGCATAAACAAGTAGCTTCAGAGGAAAACTTGATCTGGGGGTAAGAAAAACAAAACAACAACCACCATTGGAGCAGACTGGAACATACACACAAAGCAAGCACAGCTGCAGACACTGAAATACTGGTGAACTGACGGAATGTATGCAGCATGATGATACTGCAAGCACTCTCACAAGAGAAACCTTCCTCATCCCATCAATTGAGTATCTACAGAGCATAAAGTCTATCCGATCACTACAAATTACTTCGGTAATTATTCTTCCCAGTCTGTTAGCTAGTGCCTTGGTCAAGGTTTTGAAATGCGAATTTAAGAAAAGGAACAACTTAACAAACTCCAGCCTGTCCCATCAGATATTCTGCATCTTTACTGCCCTTCTAGAGAGGTCATTCCTGCCATACATAAATGTATTTTTCAGAATGCAGGACCTTCCTCAAAGAGAATAATATAATTTCTCTGAAAAAAATAAAATAAAAGGAGATCAGTGATTGTTTAAAGAAACTAGTTCTGTAGGAAACCCTTCTGGCCCCAGAGTTTTACTAGTTACACAGATGAAAGGTTGGATTAACCTCAACAGTCTATTCCTTAAAAATCAAACAGCACAGATACTTATATGGGAGAAGAAACTTGGAATATCAGGCACAAAGATACTGGAATATCTTCAGATGTTGCTGCAATGCCATGACAGTGGAAGAGTATTATGGACTTCAGTCTAAAAAGCTGACAGTCTTAGACCAACTCATCACCTTAACTGGACAGTCAAGAAGTTCTCCCTCAAATTCTGGCAGAACTTCCTGTGCTTCAGTCTGTGTCCAGTGCCTCTTATCCCGTCACTGGCCACCACTGACAACAGGTCGGCCCCATCTTCTTGAAATCTTCCCTTATTGATGTGCAAGTAAAGAGTCAGCACCTGAAAAGGCACAAACGGATGCTGATGTGGACATGGGATGGACATTGGGGTAGAAACCACACACACTTTCCAAAAACAGCAAGAACAGGAAGGTGGGAGGTCTTGTGAAGATATGATCATCCCACCTTGGACCATGAAGATTCTGGAAGAATGACCTGATAAGGATGACCGTATCACATTCACATGTTCTCCCCCAGTGCTATATAAGAGGTAGGTAAGGAGTTATAAACCAAAGCCACCAAAGTAGCAGAAACAGGATGGGGAAACTTTGGTTACTGTTCCCAACAACAAGACAGGGAAATGGGAAGACTTGTGGAGGCAGGGAGGTCACTTCACTACAATTTACAAACAACACCAAACTGGCTAAAGAGCTAACACAGTTGCACCACACTCGGAAAGGGACTTGAACCTCACCTGACTGACAGTGGAAAGAGCAGATACTTCTATGGAACTCACCTGAACATGGTGGAAGGAACATCTTACAAGGATGACCATGGTCATGCTTGCCTCTCCTAAGAGTATAAAGGACATAGTCTAGCATTGACAAGTTGAGCAGGGATTGGGAATGACACCTGACCAACTCCTCCGGCTGAACCATGAGTATCCCTCACCTGCCCTTAACCTGGGGCTCCTTGTAAGATTGAGAGCACCCTGCACATTCACAAGGAGAAATATGCTAGCAGTTGTCAACTCCTTGCAAGGCTGAGAGCCTCTGCACACTCAGGGTGAAGAAACACTATAGCATTTTACTGGGACAAAAGCGTGCTTCAGTCAGTTGCACTAATTGCCAGTTGCTAATTACTAACCCTATTTATTCCCTGTAACAATTGCAGCAGTTAATGGTAGATGTCGTTAGCACGAAGATCTTGTGCTGGTGAATAAAGTTTAAAGTTTATTGGCTGACAACCTTCTGGATTATTTTATGGTCTTCCTTAATGAGCTAGCAGGTGTTGGTATACTCTGATAAGATCCCCTCTGTCTTCTCTTCTGCAGACTGAACAGGCCCAGCTCTCTCAGCCTTTCCTACCAAGAGAGATGCTGCAGTCCACTAATCATCTTTGTGGCTCTAGAGTGGATTCTCATCACTTACTCCACATCTTACTTGTACTGGGGAGCCCAGAACTGGACACAGTACTTTAGAAACAGCCTCACCAGGGCTGAGCTGAGGGAGAGAATCATCTCCCTTCACCTGCTGCCAACATTGTTCTTAATGCACCCCAGGATCCCATTTGCCTTCTTGGCCACAAGAACAGATATGTGGCTTATGGTCAGCCTGTAGTCCACCAGGGCTTCCAGGTCTTTCCCTTCAGGGCTGTTCTCCTGACCAGCAGGTCAACCTCCAACCTGTCCTAGTGTGTGGTGGGAGCAGGAAAGAAGAAAGACGGACAGGGGAGGAAAAAGGTCAAGGTGGGAGAGAAGTCTATCCTGATGTTAACCATAAACATAGGTATAAAGGAAACTTGGAACTCATTCCTTTTGCTTTTGGAAAAAAAGATACAAGACAGAATGGCAGCTGGGAGGCCACAAATTCAACTCTAATGCTATTGTGCCTAGCAGTCTCAACTAGAGATTTCAAAGGAAAGTGTAAGTGAATATGCACAGTCAGGTCATGGTAGACCTAGTCAGGTCAAGGTAGAAGAGTCCCAGGCTCTTCTTGAATGGGGCATTCTGGAAGGAAGCTTATGGATTCTTACCAAGAAGAGACCATGACTTGGTCTCATTCAAGTGTTAAATTGAATGTTATTTTAATTTCTACACCTGTCAGGATGAAGTAAATAATCAAAAATAAGTAAATACTTTATGGCATTTTTTTCTCTGCAACAACTGACCACAGTTCACAGGCATTTCTGAAATCACAACAGGGAATAGAAATTACATGCCTCATATGAGAGCCAGCCCACTGCAGCTGAAACAGAGTGCTTCAGTAAAGGCATTACAGGGACTTTGATCAAAGCTGTCAGTTGAGCAGGAGCCAACACGAATGCCACAATCCAAGTAACGTGGTTAGTCGGAAAGGAGGGAGGAGTTCACTTTAAAGGCTATCCTGATCTAAGCACTCAAAAAAGGATTCTAAAATGCTAACATATTGTAGAGCCTTGACATGCAGCCTCTGCAGTTCTCAAGCACTGCTTAAGGAGTCTGCTCCCAACAACAGTGACATCCTTTTTTTTTTTTTTGCTACAGCTGCTATTTTCTACATAAAATATGTGCAAACTCAGATATAAAATCAAGCTACCAGCACTAAGGGCCTGAGCAGCATGGCCTTACCTCAATTTTAAGTATCTCCCCACCAACAAATGGGGAACAGAAGACCTCAGCCAGGTATTCTGAAGCCATCTAAAACACAAGACAAAGGCTGAGGTGAAACTGCACCCAGAAAACACTACTGACAGTTCAGGCCATTGAACTTACATATATGCACACTCACAAAAAGACTACGGACATAACAGTATCCACTTGTATGTGTTTATTCCTGTATTTCAGCTAGTCAACAAATCTTCAAGCCTATCACTTTTAGATCTTATCACGAGACTTTCAACTCATGAAACACTTTAATCCTAAGAGCATCTCTCTTTAGCATTATGTTCTGATTGAAACTTTCCCTCACAAGAAACCCTGACTTAATCTGCTCATCAGTCCCAGCCTTCTTTTTCCAAGGGCACAAACCACTCTTATCTAAATCTTAGTTCTCAGCAGACAGAAAAGTAAACAAAATTTGATTAGAATTACCCTGAACTTTAACTATCTCTAAAAAATAAAATAAAAATAAATAAATAAACAAAACAAATTTAAGAAAGAGGCAGTTTGTGGTATAAACTCTTTTCCCAAACAGAAAGGTGAGCTCAATCACTATTTCTTATTTTTTTTCCAACAGCTTTTATGCAATAAGATTAAATATGCAGATCACATATTTTCACACATATAATAATGAATGTGAGTCATAATCAGCTCTCAGTTTGCACCTATAGCATGGTAGAATTGACTCACTTTGTGTGCTGGAAGATCAGTGTGGTGGTTTTTATCCATTTTATCAATTGATAAAAATTTTGAAGGATTCTGTGATAGTTGCGCTACACTGAGACAATGATCATTTTCTCCGTGTTTTATGGCTCTTAAGTCTGGTCCCAAGCTCAGCTGCTTACCTAGGATTGCAATACAAATAACAACAGAATAAACTGTGGCTCTGTCTGTTCAAGCCTGTTCAAAGCAGCTGCTTGCAATTCTCATTGATGGAAGTGAGCCATTGATCTGGTCGTCCACTTATTCTCGCACAATTGCTCACAACCCTGATAAGAATAGTAAAAAAGCTCATTTACTCCCTTGGTAGCACTGACAAACCTTACTGAGGAGCAGTGCATTAGAGGCCATTCTAGATTACAGAGATTTCTGAAATGGTTCAGACTATTCACCATACAAAATAGATGTCAACAACACTATTTTACAAGTGGTATTCACACAAAACCACTCTTTCAGCTCTGTATCCTTTTCCTAACATTGCTGAAAACCATAACACCTTCCGTTCCAAGGTGCAGCATTCAGCCCCACACCCCCATAAGTGTGGGAAAATTCATTCATGGTCTGATCAGCCCCAGGTATAATCAATCTCATCACTCATTTTCAAGCCCAGCCTATTCTTGCAAGACTTCCAGAAAAAGAATGTTACCAACAGGTCATCCCATCTAAAACACTGATGTGAATAGGGCAAAGTTTGTTAAAAAAAAAAAATCTGCCAACAATTTATCCTGTTGTTCAAGTTCAAGCTCAGTGGGCTGGACAAACCGTTTAAAGCCCATCCATGCTTTACCTGGTGCAGTGGCAGCTCCTGGACACCAGCTGCTGTTTTCAGGACCACAAACCTTTTGAAAATCTTCCTATTTCCATTTAATATATAATAGGCTGTAGACAGTTTTCCCAAATTTAACGGTTCTCCAAGTTGAATCTCATTTATTTGCTCCTTATATATCTAAACTCACTGTCCCAATGGTATTATTTTTCTGCTCTCAATGAGGCCAACAGTTCCCAAATTATCTTCAAAGCTCACTAGAGTATTTTTTCCTCATCCACTCCTATGATTAACAAAAATGTTAAACACACTAGTCTAAGTCCCAAATCCTCCATTTTCATACAAAACTAATGCATTGCTGTTGATAATCAACTTTTGTTTACTACCTTTCAATGAATTTTCAATAGATCTGATACTCTTCCTACCAAAATCAATTTCAGTTAATGTTCATCATGGAAAGCAATCTTATACCTTCTCCCCTCTTCATTCCTTAATCAGTTGATTTTGTAATTCTATTAAAAAAAAAAAAAAAAAAAGGCTATGGTAGAGGAAGAGGAAAATATCCAGCATTTTTTTCAAATACTGCCCTAGTTATTCCTAAATATTAAAAATATTAACAGTCGGCTTTCTCCTACCAGAGACCATTTAGTCTTAGTAATACTATTTGCACTCACAGACATGTAGAGGTTATGGAGGCCAACCAGTGCTCCAAGTAGGACCAACTTCAAGGCTGTATCGTGTCACTTAGGCCTTTGTCCTGTTAAACATAGGAAACCTTCTAGACTGCCAATTCCACAGCTTCTCAGAGCATTGCAGCACCCTCAAGGAAGATTGTTGCTCCTCACATCCACCTGGACCCCACCTTGACACCAGCTGCAACCAGTAGTTGATTAGTGAAGATTTGCGAGTGATGCACACCCACAAATCAAGGAAACAACAAACCTAAAGCACAGAAGGATTTTAAGGGGCAAGTTTTTGTTAGCTGTGGGTACTGGTGAACTGGTATAAGGAAACAATGAAGGCCCACATAGAAGACTGAAAATGAGAGGAAGAGGAAGGAAGAGAAGCAAGGCAGGGCCAAGCGAGCAGCACAGCAGATGTGCCACATCTTTACAGAGATGAAGAATTAGACTGGCAACAGCAATGAATAAAGCAGTAGAACCATACACAGATGAGGTGTAAAGCCAGAGGATTCAAACTGGCAGTAGCTAATTAAATAAATAAACAGCAGGCCTCAAAGAGCACAAGGAGAGGAGTTCTGAGGACATTTCAGGAGGCTCATGCTGTCCTGGTACAAGGCACAAGCCACGGGCTCCACTGAAAACAGAAAATAATAAATAAAAGGGCAGTGCTGTCCAGGAGACCACGAAAACAGGAAGGACACATAGAAATTGCACAATGCATTTGCTTTCGTGTTTTATTTCATCTGTCTGTGCTAGGGTGCATACATAGCCCCCATTTCAACACTGCATGGCCTAATGGAGCAATTAGCAATGACCTGATGGACCTAGAGCAACTGATAGAGTTCAGGAACAACACAGAATAACTTTACTCCCAAGATGTTTATTGCATTCATGTACTAGCTTAGCTTAAGAAGGAAGCTAACAAAAAGAAAAGCAAATAAATAGGAAATAGAGTGGCTTCAAAATAAAAAGCTTTCTTTGCCAACACTTGAGGGCTGTTATGACATAAAGGCCTATAGGCTACACTGATCACAAGTGCAAAGAGGTCTCCTGTGGGTCAAGGGGCCAGCTCTTGGTGGCAGTGGGGAACCTCAGGCAAAAACATGGCACTCTGCCTTTGACAGGAGCCAGACCTTCCTTGTCTGCCATCGAGGAATGGTAGGGAACTCGGAAAAATCTCCTAATGCTTTGCTCTCAGCATTAAATAACATCTGCTTAGTCTCCAAATTATTAGTGATCAAAGATCCACAAAAGAAAAAATAGGAACATCTGAATGCATTGGACTTCATAGATGATTGCAGCTCACCTACAGTGTGCTGAATTTGAGGTCTGCGCTCAAAATGGGACAGTTCTCCAGAAAAAAAAAAATGAAATACCAGACTTGACATTTAAGAGGGGAGTTCTTACAGACCAGGAAGGAAAGAGGGTGGCATCTAGCACTGTAACTATCACAGAAAAAAAAAAGTATAAGTTCAAGAACAGCCTCAAGAACTTTTCTGCCATGACTTCAAAATACTAAAAGTACAACTTTCTGTTCAATCACAAACAGAGTTTATCCTGCAAAGATCTGTAGGGAAGCATTTCTGAGCCCAACATCATGTGATGCTTCACCCTTTATAAGAGTCTCACTCTCCGATATTGCCAGAAAAGTCACACATGCGCATGGATGACAAAATTCCCTCGAAGTTATTTTTACATAAACACAATGTTAGCAATTATAGGCATTAGTAACAGTCTACTGCACTGTCAACAAAGCCAGCTGTGCACTTCTGCACAGTCTGCCCTCGTAATCAGATTAGCCAAACTCTTCTGCTCAGGATGGCCTGGAAAAATGTAGTGGGGATGGACCCACGTTATTGTTCAATAGCCTGATTCCTGAGCTTGAACGGGCTAGTTGGACTTAGATTTCCATATATATACTCTCATGGAATAGTGATCCCCTCACCCAGAAAAACAGCTAGAAATAAAGTTTAATTAGAAAATAGTACAGACTGAATAGGCCCAAGGCATCACCAGACAACCATGCACTTGCAGAACAAGTGCACTTACATACACTTACATACAACGCTTACACACAACAGGCCTCTTCTATTCCCTTTCCCCAACGTTCTCTCTTCTTGTTCAGCCTCCAATGCACCTTGATCCCTCTCTCTCCTCACCTTTGGCCCTTCCTTTAAACATCCCATAGTTAAGTCCTGCCCAGTCCCCAAATGCCCTCCCCAGCACCCTGAAATGAGTCTCACACCCCTGGAGGCTGTGGCCTCCCTTAGAAAGCAAGGTGATTTGGGGAACCTCTCCTTCTGCCTGGATCCTTGGTGGGTGTCCAAGTGTGGATTACGAGCTGGCCACGCTCCTGTGAAGGCCCTGGGAGGAGCCAGACCACGTTGCTGCACTGGTTCAGTGAGTGGGTTCCTTCACTGGCCGTTGCTCCTCTGCTCCCCGTCCATGAAGATGAGCCTTTAACTGCAGGAGCTAACACAACACCCTCGAATTTGGGGTGAACGTGTGGGTCCGAGCGCATTCTGTTTGCCCATCACGGGTATTTCTTCACAGAATCAGACTAATGGGAGGAGAAATCAGTCTAAGGGGCTGCATATGAGTATGAACCTGGTGCACTTTTATGAAAACAACTCAAGGCCTTATTAAATATTGGATTTGCTCTTAAACATCTTAAACAAAATCTGTATGTACATGTGTGTGTGTGCATGTACCTGTATAAAGTAGATGAACAAAATGATGGATTTACAACATCTGCTGCCAGCAGGAACACTAAACTGAAAAAAAAAATAAGTACAATTTCAGAGATGTTTTGCCTGGTGATTTGTTTCTTGTGAGATATCTTTGAGAGCTATTTATTTTTCACTGAAACCTGCATTTATCAACACTCTTCCCTACATCTTTAGAATGATCAAATTGCAGAGTCTTAGCATAAAGCCTCCTGCTCTCCACACTGGAAACTAAGTAAAGTCAAACATGCTGCTTTGGGGCATCTTCCTTTTCTTTTTCTTTATTGCCTGTGTAGTATCTTAAAAAAAAAACAGAAAGAGCAACTGCCTTCTACTTTATAGTTACATGGAAGAGAGGTAAGTTTGTTCTGCAAGAGAAAAGGGCAAGGCAAAGAAGAATGAACTGCTTTGATGTTCAGTGTACATCCCGAACACAGAATGAGTTCATAGAGACTACAAATTGCATAGCACAGCCGACTCAGCACAAAAAGGAAAAATCAAGAACAAGTAATACCAGGATTGCATTTTTTTTAAAGCATTTTACACTATTTTGTATGAGCTTTCAAGTGAAGACAATCCAGATACCATCCTCACAAAGAACAGAATTCTTGGTACTGTTCTATACAGATCTAAAAGTGCTCTGGATAGCAGGTTTCTGGCAACCATTGCAAGTCCAGAGTCCTGAGCTTCTCTATTCCCTCATTTCTCCGGCAGCCCTCGCCCCTTCCCACGTGCTGGCGTTAATACCTAGTGGGTGAGACATTCCAAGAAGCTGCACCGAGCAAAATCTATCCTTGGTGTGGGGCAGGGAGGGGAAGCACCATCCATCTGTGGCCAGTCGAGCTCTGCAGGATACCGGCACGAGGAAGAGAAATGCGCTCATGGGAAAGGAGGCCTGGGCTGGATCACAGCGATCTCAATTTAGGTCAGGCCCAGCAGCTGTGGAACCACAGCCGCAGTGTCTCCAATGCGTAACATTCCCCCTCGGGATATTCTTCCGCGGTGGGACAGGCCCGTTATCCTATTTCACAGATGGCACAGGGACGCCGAGTCAATCGCCGGAGCTCACACAAGAAAACTCTGTCAGGAGCGGGAAGCTGAGTTGACGTTTCCCACCGTTGAAGAGGCCAGTCCTGCAACAACTGCACTGTGTCACTTGAAGCCGTCTTGGCAGCAAAGAGCCAGAATCCTGAGAGACAAAGGAAGGACTATTTTTAAAGAGGGGAAGCCGACAGCCATATGAGAAAAGTGACTTTCGCAAAGTCAGAGGGAGTTGTCCTATGACAGAGCCGAAGCAAAACTTACTTCAGAGCACCAGAATTTGGTGTTTTTGAGATAGTCCCCGCCTCATATTCTATATCCACGTTTTTTAGGAGCCCAAAATAAGTGACTTCCATTTCTAATTAACCCCTGAGGTTGTTTTGGGTGAGAGAGAAAACAGGAGTCTAAAGAGCCAGCTGATGAAGACCAACAAAACACATTGAGTACATGAGCAGCGTGCAGTTTTGCTACTTGATTCTTGAGAAGACATCCTTTGGCAAAATCCAAAGTTGCGCATGCACAATGATTTCTTACGCAGGAAGTCATCTTCTCCATACCAAGATAATAATCAGGACAACATTACAGGAATTCCATTCCCAGGATCTTTTGCCTTGGCACCTCTACTGAAACTGCAAATAGCCAGTAAGCAGTGAATGAGCTTTTCTATATCAGAAACCTCCTTCCATTAAGTAAGGTCTGGACTGAAGATCATTTCACAGAATCCCAGAATGGTTGAGGTTGGAAGGAACCTCTAGAGACCATCTAGTCCAACCCCCTGCTCCAGCAGGGACACCCAGAGCACGGGGCACAGGGCAGCATCCAGGTGGGTTTGGGAGATCTCCAGAGAAGGAGACTCCACAACCTCCCTGTGCAGCCTGTGCCAGGGCTCTGGCACCCTCACAAGAAAGAAGTTCCTCCTCACATGGAGATGGAACTTCTTGTATTTTAATTTATACCCATTGCCCCTTGTCCTGTCACTGGCCACCACTGAGAAGAGCTTGGCCCCTTTCTCCCTACGTTCTCATAAGTCAACAGAAAGTTATCAGATGGCAACAAATTTCAGACCTAACCAGCCTGTATGAGATGCAAAGCAATGATATGGACATAGAGAGACTTTTATTGCTTAGTGCTGGTCATACACATCATCCAGACGTCCTAGAATTCTTTTCCTTAAGGAGTTTAAGGGAAACGCCAAAAGGACTAGAGCTAGGAAAAAAAATAAAAAGAGGCAAGCTGCAATATTCTACATTTTTTAAGGTTTAAGGGAATTCTAGAGAAATATTTTCAGGTTTCTGTATGTAGAATCTCATCTAAGGCCAATAAAGCAACATTGGAAAAAACCCGAGGCAAGCTTTAACAAAACAGTCTCATCACAATATGCATTAAAGTATTAAGGTTTCCTTGGAACCTTAACCAAAGGCTCACCTGCCTTCCCATATCAAGTCTTTTATGAGACAGAAACAATCATTCCCCAACAGAAAGACCACGCTATGGTCTCACCATATCACAGCTGTGAGCAAATCTTATGTGGAGGTTCCTGAGATTTCATTCATGATGACAAGGTCATGATGATAAGACTTCTTAACTTCATTTTTTTTCTCCTCCCAGAAGACAGACTTGCTTTACATACACATGTATGTTTCATATGTGTAGGAGACTTTATCTGGAGCAATCCTCCTTTAGGTCCCTGTGATATAAAGGATAGAGAGATCTTCATTGGAACTACCTAATCACTTAACATGAAGCAGTCTTTAGCTGTCTGCATCCCTGTGAATCACACCCCAAAAAGGAAGATGTCAAGACTTGGAGAAAAGTTTTGCCAGGACCTTAGGACATTCCCACTTGGATCTTGAGAGACAAAAGCCTCCTCTCATCCCAGAACAGCCTTAACTGTCATGGTCTGAACCATCTGCTCCTGTCCAGGAGCTTGAGACAGAGCAGAAAGACCCAACCAAGAAGAAAAAGACGCCAGACCCAAATATAACTAATAATCGGTCCAAACCACTGTGTATGAGGGGTGGAAATTTAGATGGTAAGGTTGTCATTCCCTCATTTGTTCTAATTTTGTCTTTGTTTTTCTTTTGTCTTTGTTCAGAGTCCCTCAGTGGAGGGACCCAGCTCAAGCACATGAGTCATTAAGATTCATCTCATCCTGATTTGACTTCAAACTTCTGTCTCAGTGGGAACCTAGGGCCGGACCCTATTACAGTGACTGGCAAGTTGGATTCTCCATAGCAATATGCTTTTAATTTTCTGAGAAGTTGTCACTAAGAGAAACAGCTAACAAAAATCTCAGCCACCATCATTTATAATATGAGCCAATGACAATGGCTCATATTATAAATGTGAGGAAAGTGAGGTTCCACGTTCATCTGTTAACTTCATGTATCATCTGTTTGTGGAAAAAACGGAACAAGTTAGAGGCAGGGATTCCAAGGAGAGGATCTTACAGCTACTACAACTTGAGTTGATCAGAGGGGCTTGTGTTTTACGGTCTTCACTGAGGAGGGGCAGATTATAACCATATAATACAGTACAGCCCTGTGTAAAAGGGCACTAATTTACTCTGCCTGGAAAAGACTCTTGGTTTTTTCTGGTAATTACCCTGAAGCACAAGCCAGCTCTAGGGTTGCAAAGCAGCAAGCCAGGGGAGAAAAGCAGGAACGTACTTTCAGCGGGATTCGAACCTGGAAAAGGAATCCCGGCATGTGCAGAACATGCACGAGCCCTTTGACCTCCGCTGGTGAAAGTTCACACAGCTCAGCTCCGCAAAAGCATCCGAAACAGCGGGGGCAAAGGGAATTACAGCAGCCCTGCAAGGCATGCGCTGGTGCCTCGGGCGAACAGCTCAGCGCCCAGGCAGCTGCTGCCCAAATGCCAGAACCGGGACTGTCTCCGCTTTACCGGATCCGTCTCCGAGGGTTGAGTTACAGCTAACTCGCTTGCTGGGATTCTGCTGCAGCCCCGTCATGCAAAGCCTGCTCGCTCCATGTGGCTTTTCCATTGCTAACCTGAAACCCTGCTGGGAAAGGAGCCTCTCCACCAGTCTGGTGGAGCAGCTAAAGAACACACTGCAGCAATTTTATATCAGAGCTTGCAAGAATTAACACTATTCCAGATCTCTCTTTTTTTTTTTTTCTTGGAAGTGCAAATAGCTACCGAAATATCACAAGTTAGATAGCCCACTTTATAAAATTAATTCAAAAAAAAAAAAAAAAAAAAAAAAACCAGACTAAGGTCCACAAAACAGCTGGGTTTTTTTTTTTTTTTTTTAATAAGTTGAAGAATTTTTAGCGTGATTGCTGCATTTTAAGGACTGGTTATGCTAGTTTCTGCATTGGAGACAAAAAACAAGTAAAAAATGAGTAAAAGATAACAAAAAAAAACCCAGGTACTTTCAGCTATAAGGCACATTTCTCTTCTAAATTCAATGCCAAATTATGATGGGTTTAAAGAACTAAGGAAAATCAAGCCATTATAAGATTTTGAATTAAATAAGCATATGTGAGTATCCCAGGTTTATGGTTAAAGAAAGCATAGGATGGTCCTAGGGAATGACACCCTCAGGGACTGGGATATCTTTTGAGAATGTGCTAATTTCGGCTTGATCAACATTTCTGCTACAGCCTCAGATGAAGGTAGGTGCTCACTGAAACTGTCAAAAAAGTAAAACCAGTTTTTGTCAAATCTACACATGGGCACCAGCCTAGGAGTCCACGTTCATATACAGGTTACTAAGCATAAGCAGTTCAACAGGCTACTGATACTTTGTACTTTATTTTAAAAAAAGAAGGTTTAAATGGACATTATGCTTATGAAAATATTTTTATTCAAGTCTCCAGCATAATAAATGTAGCCTAACTTACCTAATAACTAACTTCTATAGTTTTAAGTGAGTTCCAGACTTCAATCCACATAAAGTGGATGTGAATTTTAATACACAGTAAGTTAAATATTACACAAACAATTAATTGATGTGTTTTTAATATCACAAAGAATCGTATGGTCTCAAAGTCTCAAACAATGGACCATTCAAAATATGATTAGAGAAAGTATAGCCCATAAATATTCCCTATTCCCATAAATAAAAATAGTTTACCTGCAATTATGAATGCAACCATTTTCCCCACAGGATAACAACTAAATGAATAATGAGAAACAAGAACATGCCTGACCCTTTCCTTTTTGATTATTTGAATTACAATAAAAATGCATTTTAAACTGTTCATTACAGGGGAAAAGAAACAGAAAAAATAAAAGAAAAACGTTGTAGACTTTTAACCTGTTAGATACAGCAGAATGAAAGTTTTGTTTTGGCCATTTTCTGAAAATAGGTGATTCTGCTGTGGCCTTAGCTATTTACATTTCTCACACATTTCGTAAAGTCTTGGAATTATGTACATTAAGGAGATAAGGCAGAGATCTCGAAATAATCATCAGAAAATAAATAAACAGAATTACCCAAGTGTTATATTTAGCCAGCCCTGAGGTTTTGTCAACAGAGCTCAGAAAAATATGGAAGAATCTTACAAGTTTTAAGTAGAGCAAAGAGGAAA
Source organism: Rhynchotus rufescens (assembly GCA_032273925.1). NCBI lineage: Eukaryota > Metazoa > Chordata > Aves > Tinamiformes > Tinamidae > Rhynchotus > Rhynchotus rufescens. Next base: position 21,569 of record JAVCKT010096116.1, read on the forward strand.
AAAAGGTGCAGAAGCTCCTTTCTCCTTCCCAATGCTGCACTGCCATTGCCTCGTCCAGCTTTTTGCTGCTCTTCCTCTTGTTTCAATAAAGTTGGAATAAAATCTCTCCCAGAAGAATCTCTCACGCTACGAAAGATGAAGCCCCTATAGCTCACTGAAATCACCTGTAGACAAGTGAATTCACATCTGCCCCTGAAGCTGTTGCTGACTGAAAGATTTCTGCACGTCCGAGGTAACAGAGCACCAGTGCATAAGTTTTTATATCACCACTCCTCTGCCCGGGCAGCTGCAGACAAAAACAGTGTTAAGATACACAAATCACAACTGAACAAGAAGCATCTTGAGTTTTCACTGCAAATTTATAGTGATCTGTTTTTGTCAATGTCATATTGACCTAAAAAGAACTGCTGGTTGACAGTACCAGCTGTTTATCAGTTTCTGTATCCTTTTGTATCTGTTTCCACTTCCCTTTCAATGCTGATGGGGAACAAAACGGCAGAAAAGGTGACTTCTTGTTACACATTGCCCACTTCTCCAATTAACTTCACATCGGCACACATGGTCCTTACATGAGGGCATTGCACAAGAGGCTAAGGAGAACACACACAACTACAGCACCAAAGCAGGTGGCATCCTTTCTCCCTTCCTTTCCAGCTGCACGGCTTCCTTTTGATGACCACCTTCTAAGACAGCCATGCAGGCACAGACAACTAACAGAAAACTGATGTGGGTTGTGACACAGCAGCATTCAAACTCCTAGCAAGCAGTACACAAACAGGTGAAGTTTTTTATAGTATACTAAGTATACTAATGTTTTTACCTGGACCGTCAGATAAAGCTACTTTTGGTGGTACCAGTTGGCAAGAATGAGATCAATTGACTAATCACTCCCATGTCAACAGCCCTTCAGTGCCTGGCCAGAAGTCCTCTGTCCCGCTGCAGATCACACAAACCACATGTGCGTGGGCAAATTCTCCTACAATTAACCATAAAAAGTAATCTTGCAAGCAGAAACCAAAACACATCCACCTGCAGAAGTCCTATAGATGCACATGAGGGTAGGTGGCTTCTGGAAAAGACACAGCCAATCTCTTGGTCAGCTTTAAGAAAATGGATATTCACACTAAACCATGGACCCTCAAGGGTACCACTTCAGTGACAGCAATAATGAGCTCAACAGTTTCAGCACTCACATGGACTGTTGCATCATGCACGGTCACTTTAAGGGAAGTCATGTTTGATGAACATGATAGTCTTCTTCAACAGGATGACTGGCTGGATGGATGATGGGAGCACCGTGGATGCTGTCTACCTTGACTTCAGCAAAGTCTTTGAGATCATCTCCTATAACATCCTCATGGGGAAGCTTAGAAGTGTGGATTGGACTTGTGGACAGTGAGATTGATTGATGACTGCCTGGACGTCCGAGCTCAGAAGGTGGTGATAAAGGGGGCCGAGTCCAGTTGGATGCCTGTGGCCAGTGGTGTTCCACAAGGATCAGTACTGGGTTGTTCAACTTGTTCATCAATGACTTGGATGAGGGCACAGAGCAAGTCTGAGGATGATACGAAGCTGGGCGAAGTGGCTGGCACTCCGGAGGGCTGTGCTGCCATTCAGCAGAATCTAGACAGGCTGGAGAGCTGGGCAGAGAGGAACCTCATGATGTTCAACAAGGACAAGACCTCAACAGGTCCTACACCTGGGAAGGAATAACCTAGCCACCAGTAAAGATTAGAGGTTGACCTGCTGGAGAGCAGCTCCTCGGAGAGGGACCTGGGAGTCCTGGTTGACACTAAGTTAACCATGAGTCAGCAGTGTGCCCTCGTGGCCAAGAAGGCCAATGGGATCCTGGCTGCATCAGGAAGATGGGTCAAGGGAGGGGATCCTGCATTGATGAGGCTGCACCTGGAGTATTCGGGGCAGTTCTGGGCTCCCCAGTACAAGAGGGATGTGGAGCTTCTAGAGAGGGTCCAGCGGAGAGCAACAAAGATGATTAAGGGACTGCAGCATCTCTCATATGAGGAAAGACTAAGCGAGCTGGGCCTGTTTAGCCTGGAGAAGAGAAGATTTGGAGGAGATCTGATCTGATCTACGTACCTGAGGGGAGAATGATGGGGCCAAACTCTTCTCAGCAGTGGCCAGTAACAGGGCACGGGGCAATGGGCATAAGTTGAAACACAGGCAGTTCCATCTCCATGTGAGGAAGAACAGCTTTCCTGTGAGGGTGCCAGAGCCCTGGCACAGGCTGCCCAGGGAGGCTGTGGAGTCTCCTTCCCTGGAGATCTCCCAAAACCACCTGGATGCCGCCCTGTGCCCCGTGCTCTGGGTGTCCCTGCTGGAGCAGGGGGTTGGACTAGATAATCTCTAGAGGTCCCTTCCAACCTCAACCATTCTGGGATTTAATGAAAGCAAGTAAAGAGAAAAAAAAAAGAAAAGAAAAGAAAAAAAAAAGCCGCTCTACATAGAAAGTCGCTCCCAATTCTAGTGTTGTGATCTATGGCTTGACAGCATTTCATCTTCTTGTGAAGTTTTTTTCTTTCTAATACAGCAGCATTTCAAAGAACAGGCTTAAATAATATTCAGTCATTCATCTTCCTTAATGGTGCTGCATCGTCAGCACCCTATAATCATTTTAATATATGAATGCAGTAGTTCAAAATAAGTCCTAAATGCATGCAGTGTTACAGCACTTTTGGCATAAATCACACATTGCTAGATGTTTTGCATGATAATGCAGGTTTTACAAAACCAACTGCTCTTAAAAATGCCTTATATTATAGACTAGCCAGCAGAAGATATATTGCAATTATAATATTCCTGTCCAACAACATTGTGCAAATTTGATATAAATTATCAACATAAAAAATAAGATTCAGTTAAGTCCAAACTACCAGCCAGCTAGAGCAAGAGAGTCTGACCTTAAAATATCTAGTCCTTGCATCTCTTCTCATTATGTCATTATTTCTTGCATATACCTGCCTACCTCTTGTAGTCCCAGTTCCAGAAAGCATGCAATTATAACACCTTCATCCTTATATATAAATTGTCTAGCCCTCAAAGTGGAAATTAAGACTAGACGACATATAAAACCAATCCCCCCAGGTGCTGTTTATAAGAAAAGCATCACCTTCAATGCTTAGGCCTCCCTAATGTACTACAGACATCCAAGTCACTGGAAGGAAGGGAAGCACTTGTGCCTAATAGTCCAGCAGCAACCAGAAATAAGATTCCCAAAAGAGAATTTAGTAATTCTGGTCTTCTGATGGAGAAATCTCCACTCCCAACAATGGAGGGGGATAAGGTTTTTACTCAGCTTAGGTTTTGAAACGTGGAGTAAGAAAACTCTTCATATTCTCAGAGTACAGATAATGTTCAACTTCATATGGCCACACGCTAGCAACAGTCCTCAGACAAGCCAGCATGCAGCTACATTACAGCTAAAAGCTGGGACATCAAGAGAACTCCCTCATGCTCAACCATAAGTGCATTTCATTCTCAACATAACACAGTACTGGAGACAGTCCTGACTTGCTTGCTGATCGACTAGAGCAATCAGGTTTTTAAGAATATTACACTAGCTAGGGAAATACTACAGGAACCATTTCAGGTTCCAGGGCCAGATCTCTCTGTTTCATTTCAACTGTTTTATTGACACTCAGGATTCTTGCAGATCCATCTAAGAAGATGAAGCAGATAACAGGCAAAGGAGGACAGACTGGGTGTTCCAAGAATTGCTTTGGTGTCATCTACTTGCCAAAGAAGGTCAAAGGAGGAAACTTCTTAGTCGCTTGGTTTCAGAATTCCATTTGAAGAATTACCCAATTTCAAAAAGAAATAAATAATAGAAAAGCATTGAAGAAAATAAAATAGAAAAAAAGAGGCTACATGGATTTGTCAAACTGACATCAAGATAAAGATGTTTTAAATTCAATCCTATAATTACAACTACACGTTTATTAACAGCTTTGCAAATTTTTCTAGTTAAATTAGGCCTTTTTTTTTTTAAACAAAAGAGAGCGTTGTAAAAAAAAGTCACAATCAAATTCTAGATATACTAAATACAACAGAATTTTTAGCTTTCACACTCATAAATGAGAACTTCAGTATTAAAGAACAGCTTTCAGGTAAGAATCAAACCTTAAAAGAATTCAAAAATGCATGAAAGAAAATAGTTTCAAGGGAATCTTTTTTAAAATTAAAAATCAGAAATAAAAGTCTCCATTAACACATGCAGGAATAAAAAGCTTTAAAAACAAATAGGAGCGGCATGATTCAGCCTATGTTCTTTTATCCAAATGACAGAGCCATCATCATTCTCTGAGTTGGGTATTTACAGAGGTACACTAAAACTCAAAACAAGTAGGGTAATGAAGTTGCTGAGGGCTACAGAAAAGCAGAGTAAGAAACTCTAGACAGAAATTCACAGATATTTTCCTGTGAGAAAAGAATGATAGGAATGTAACTTGAACATTAACAAATCCTAGAATATCAGCGTGCCTGGTATAATCAACAAGTTCGGGTGGGGGAGTGGGAAGGGAGGTTGAATGGGACTGGAAATCAAAAATTTAGCTTGTAATCAGAAAAATCCTGCGTTAGAAATTGGAACCACCAGCTAGAAACATGGAATACAATATAGAGTTCTCCTAAAGAGGTGTCAGGCTAGAGGAATATTATATTGTATATGTGAGGTCTATGACTCACATATACAGTATGCCAATGCCACATTTAAAATGTAGCTGAAAAAAAGCTAGTGTCACTGAAACCCTTTATTATTCAGTAAAGATCCATTCATAAATGAGTGACATGGACAAAATCTGAATTTCCTTTCTGTTCTTTCTTTGGCAATGGGACTGCAGTTTGTGTATGCAATTTCTCAACTAGAATGTCAACAGAGCAGAAATTAAAGAAACACAGAAAACTGAGAACATAATTTTAACAGAGGACCATTCAAAATGTAGCTTGGGCACCATCTTAAATGAACTAGCTAATGGTAACTAATATTTTACCGTCAAGTACGAAGAGATGCAGGGAGGTTCTACAGGAGACTCAGCTCTTATCCAGCCAACAGCCAAGAATCTCATTGTGAGAGTAAGAAATTAGACATACAGTAAAAAGCAAAAGGCTCAGAATTAACTGTTTTCCTGATGTTTTAGCATAGCAAAGACCTGCAGGCAAGACCTCTTTCATACTGCTCTCCCAACCCACCTATCCCCCCTCAGTAATGTCACTATGTAGCGTTGAATACCAGTTGTTCCCCGAAGAACACTGCTAAATACAGCAGGCTACACAAGAAGCTGTTAAGAGGTTCAGCCAAGGAACAGCCCATACAGAAGACATTTTGAGCTTCTTGGAAAAAAGGAGGTTTTCACTGACTAATGAGTAAAGAAGCTGAAAGAGCCGATTCGGGGATTAATGGGAATAAACTTACCCGGCAGGACAGAGCAGCAAGAGTCAATGAGGCTTGTAAAAGATGAGCCCATAAAACAACATCGTTAACAAACTTATGAACATGTGACACAAACCAGGCTCCTTATCTCTGGCAGAAATTGAGCAACAGTTTTTACTATCTAGTTTCGGATCAGTGTTCCCAGAATTTAAAAAACTGTTTACAATGGCCTCCTCACAACCTTGAGGAGGCTTTCAGGGTTGTTTACTGAGAACTTCAGCCATGCTGCATGCAGCTCCCAACCAAGAGCATTGAAAACCAGTTGGAGGTGGGCCATATATGCTCTGCTGGATGGGACTCATGACAATCACATGGCTAGCAAGTCACAGACTCCTCACAAAACAGGTTGCTCTTGAGAGTAAAAGCCAGGAAGACAGATGGGTCCATTCAAAATGCTGATGAAGCCCTCGTTACTTACAAAACGTTGCCTTCTCCTTTCCTCAAAATGTTCTGAGTATCATTCAGATAGTGGGAGACAGCACCTGCAAGGACTTTCAAGAGAACCACTGTAGCCTCACTTTGACTTACGGGATGAAATGCAAATATGAGGAGTGTTCACTTGTAGAGGGTTCTGCCTTCTTCCTTTGCATCAGCAAATGTTCAGGACATCCTCCTGAAAGTATTTTAAAACATAGGAAGGATACGTACAGTTCTCAGCAAATTCCAGGAGCTGTGAAGCAGAGGAATGCTCTCCATATGATGGATTCCTACTGTATTCAGCAACATTGTTCTGCCCAGGAGCCGCTTCCCACTCTCACATTATGTTATCAAAGCAACTGAGAATTCAGTGATGCTCTATTTGACACTCTCCTTTCACATCCTGCCTTGCTGACCACTACCAGACAGGATGAGACCTAGGGATGTGCTCCACTTCTGCTTGCGAACAATTCACACTCACCAGGGGACCTGCCTTTATGCCAGCTACATGTCCACAGACTTCATCATCAATAACTGCTACCAACACAGTTTACAAAACCTGCAGAGAAGGTGGGATAATGCTGCCTTCACTTTATGAAGGCATAAGAGAGAATTGCCATGCTTCTTTTAGAGCATCTCTGTCAAACCCCCAAGGGCTCAAGTTTCTCCATGATAAGTAATCAGGTTCTGCTCCATGTCTTCACAAAGATCCTTGAGGCAAAGGAGGCCTGCTAATATCCCGGGCTGTATCAGGAGGAGTGTTACCAACAGGTCACAGGAGGTGATCGTCCCCCTCTACTCCGTCCTGGGGAGGCCACATCTGGAGTGCTGTGCCCTGCTCTGGGCTCCCCACTGCAAGAGGGACATGGAGCAACTGCAGAGAGTTCAGCCAATGGCCATGAAGATAATTAAAGGAAAGGAATATCCAACAAAAAAGAACAGGCAGAGAGAGCTGGACTTATTTAGCCTGAAGAAGAGAAGGTTCAGGGAGGATCTTTTAAATGTGTAAACACCTGATTGGCAGAGGGGATGGGTTGGAAAAGAAAGAAGATAGAACCACACTCTTCTCAATGTCGTCCAGTGAAAGGACAAGAAACCTATGAAATTCCGTTTGAACACAAGGAAAAAAACTCATTTTACTTCAAGGCTGATCAAAAAAGAAACTGATTGCCAAAGAGGTTGTGGGTTCTCCATCCCCAACCAGACAAGGTCATGAGCACCCCTTTTTCTCCCTTTTTTTAAAAAAATATTTCATTTCATTTCATTTCATTTCATTTTTCTTCTCCCCCTTCCCTTTTTTGGACCTGGAATCTAGTATCAGATACAAGTGTGGCTGTCAGCGAGTGACATGGCACTACAACTGCCAAAAGTAATAAACAGCTTGTATCCAAGGTTAAATTAGATATCAGCAAGGCCAACTACAGTGTAGCATTTGAGGGGAAAGGAGGGGAACAAAGGAAAAAAAAAAAACACAAAACCCACGAACATGAGGCAATAAAACCATAAATACAACTACTTGCCAGCAAGCCTTAAAATCTCGGGACTCACATTTCTGGGACCTACGTATGCCTCTTTACCAAAGAAATCAAGTTTTTCAGCATTCAAAGGGCTGCAGATCACCCAGCAAAAATACACCTGCAAGGCACACAAACACCATTCCACTTAGCACAGAAAGGGCTTTGGTGCTGATAGGAAATGTGGTATTTGTAGAAAGTGATGGAATTTCAACAGCTGCAGCAGGCTGAGAGGAGGTAGAGGGCAAGAGAAAGAAAGGGAGAGAGCAAGAGAGGATACTGGAGCCAACCTAACAGCTGGATCGCAGCAGCTTAAGGAGAGATCCTCAGAGTTCCCACACCCTTTTCCTCTCTCTTACCAGTCCTGCAGCCAGGAAAGTGGCAGCACATAAATAGAATGACCTAGAATTGTTCTCATCAACCTTGTCGGGTCGTCATTCATCACACTTAAATACCCACATGCTGGATACTTCACATGCACAATTCTCCCAAGTGCTTGTCAGGTATTTGGTTAAAAAGATGCAAACATAAATCACGTTTTTAAACTTCCTACCTATTCCCCTGCCTTAAGTTTATAATAGATCACTCAGGAGTCTCAGTCCTTAGGGGAAAAAAAAAATATCACCTGGCAGATGTTGGAGCACAGTTCCACAAAGGAACTATCTGATCCATCAGAATGCATCAGAAGACGAGCAAGGCCACAATGCTGTGAGGCCTCCTCATTAAGAGGCCTGGTTCAACAACCAAGCTAATTACCACTCCAGACTGTGTCACCCTGAGCACAGCCATCCACAAGCACAAGCATTCTGAGGAAGAACGTAGCCAATATCTGCATTGCTAGTGCAGACAGATGAGTAACCTAATTTAAGAAAACATATAAAAAGAAGTCGCGCTTTTTCCAGACCCTCATCACAGAGAATACAATAGTTCCTCCACCTCTCAAAAGGGTTTTTTTTTTTAATCCTTCCCTTATTTGCACAACCTATGGTAAATGAGCTTTAGAATATGCAGGAAGAAGGCTTATATGAAGTAATCTTTAAACAAATTGTTGGTAATTATTTTGTGTTTTTACATCTATTTGCAATTGAAAAGATTTTTCTCATGCATGCTTAGAGACCAAGGAAAAGAAGTATTCCTGGAGAGCAAAGTAAACAAACCACTCCAGCAGCCATGGGTTGTCTTTGTTCCGAGTTACCAGAATTACAGTAACACATGCGCGTTGTTTCATCACCACTCTTTTTCTCTTCTAATTACATTTTCAGATTATGTTCTCCTGTCCTGTATGAGTTTTTATGCCACATGAACAGACACAACATCCCTTTGTGTCGCTCTACATCTTGGAGAGCTGCGCGCTCCCGATGAAACAATGAGCTGGTGGGAAACAGAGCTGATCTTAACTCACAGAAGAACAAGCTCAGCGAGACATGAAGATGTTCAGTTGGATTTCTTTTTCCAGTCTAGAGATCATGAAATAAGGCTCCAAATGAGCTATTGGCTCACACAATACAGTTTTGCTCAGTGATTAATTGTTTGAGAGTGGAGAAATTTTTGTGATTTCTTTTTCTCCTCACTGCAAAGTGAACATCTTATTTGTAGGAACAAAGGCCAATTTAAAAGCCATTAAAAAAGTGGTGATGATGTATTATATGAAGCAAAAGCTTGAAAATAAAAGTTATTCTTGTAAAAAAAAAAAAGTCACTTTTACTCTTTTGCCTCATCTTTTTTCTGCATAGTGGCTACACAAAGTTGTGATAGGAACATAGAATTCCTAATTCCTGAATTGAATTGGCCTGCATGAAGCCTTGCCAAGTTCAATACATTTTACAAGCAGTATCCCATCTAACAAACCAGAATACTGAAGCAGTGGTGAAACTACTGCATCATCTGCACAAACTGGACGAAAGAAGCAGAACCAGTGTTCCCAGTTCCCCCAGCTCCCCCCAAGTCATGCCCCTTTCCACCAAGTCATAGGTGTCCCCGGGCATCAACAAGCTCCTCATCAGCTCCAACTCCTTGCAGGCTGCTGATTGCTCTCTGCCTACTCCTGCTCGCCCATCCAGGGGTTTTCCAAGGCCCTAAGGACTTTCTAAACACCCAAGATGGAGTCTGCGCTGTCCGCCATTTTAAGAGCGATCGGAAGCATGCTCCCGCATGTCAACGTAAGCGCTTTTCCATAGGGGGACAGGAATGTGCAGCTGTTACCACGTGTCACTGCAGACAGGCAGCAGAAATTTGACATTCATGACCATCGCAGGCACTTGGTGAAACTCGGCCCTGCTAAGGTCCTTGCTGGCAATGGGCCAGGCCTGCGGTGGGTAGGACCCCTACACATAAAACTTATCAGATTGCAGACTGCCTTTTGTCATTTCGGGGAACTGGATTGAACAAGAGGCAACACTTCACCGTGGTCCCACCGACCGCCTACCTCCTATGGAGATGGAGCATTTCTCTGTATCTTATGGAGATGGAGTCAACAAATAACATACACCCCAGTTTCCACTGGGATTGCTCTGACTCTGGTGACTTGCCATTAGGGAATACTTGACAGTATTCATCAGCAGAGAAAAAAATAAATGTAGTTCAGCATGGTCAGTAGAACAAAAAGCCTGCAGATGACAAGAATCCCTTGCTGCACCATCTTTCCAATCAAAGAGCTGCTGTTTAGCGCTTACATATTGACAACAGTTCTTAGTAGAAGCAGTAATAGTCTGCTTCTCCAGTATATTTTACCCTAAAAACATTTATAGGAAGCCAACTAGTCATTGCTGAAATAGCATCTAGAAGACATACCTTTGAATGAAGTCTTCAAATGTGGTATTGCATGGTTTCCAAATGTAGTCTAACAGTTCAGTTAAGAAATTATAGCCTGTTGCCTGCAGACTTGCAGGTGACTAGACCAGATCTCTCCATGCTACCAATGCCCTGGGATCCCCTATCCAGGAAGGGCATGGTAAAACCACCCGCCTTTATATCCCACTTTGAGATCTTCAGACCTACACACCAGCAAACCCTTCTCCCTTCAGCTGCCTAGGATCTAAAGATCAGCTAGACTACAGGGAAGACAGAGTAAAAAAGAGGAGAAAAAAAATCGATTTTCTCCTCTCAGCTTTTTGACATTTGATATTTTCATCGCTTTCAAGAACATTTTGTCAATTTTCCATTCTACCTGTAGTTCACAGGAAACTGAAAGAAGATCTTTGTTTTTGTTCTTTTTTCTGCAGACAAACCGTTGAAAGTTGGAGTCCCTTGGTCAGATGGCAGTACTTACATGAGCATGAGAAGAACAGTACAGTTTAAATCAGGAGCACAACACTATCAGTGCATTTACTGCTGGAGACTGTTTATTTTCAGTACAGACTTTCTCTACTTTGATATATTCCAAAGCTACTCCCTAAGTTATCTCCTTAAGGTGATTTAAGTTACCACTAAGCCCAAGTTTGGGTCCAGTTTCAGGTCAATACAAGTCATTTACCAAGTGTATCCTGGACTATCTGATGTCAATATTTTAATTCCTTTTTCTTCCCCTCAATGAGGATATCTCAAACTCAGTGTGTAATGGTACTTCATGCAACTCTGTAGAAAAAGATATAGATGCCCCATGGACTGCAGTTTACACACACCAAACAGCTGTGACTGCAGAGACCCACACCACATGGCATAGCCTGAACACCTACAATCACTGTCATGTCAGGGATCTGTTCCAAAGCATTGGACAGAAGACCCACCCTACCACATACTAACCATCTGCAAGCAATCCTAGAGCTCTGAAGAGCCCTAGGGAGAGTAAACATTGCCCACAAAAAGCTACTGTTGCCCATAGGCCAATGAAGGTTTGGCATCATTTCTCTGCTCTCGCGTTTTGCCAGTACAGCCATACTCTCTTTCTTACTCTCTTAAACTTACAAATATACCTTAAGTGTCATCACACTGGGGGAAAAAAAAAAATCTATTTATAGTCTTTCCATTTAAAGAATTGATTTAAACTGCAATTTGAAAAGGAGGTTTATGTACTTCTACAAGCGAAAGGTTTTGCAGAATAATAAACTAGAACACTAAGCTCCCAAATGGCTACCTTTGCACATGCTCAACGCATTTAGAGCATTACTCTTTTCTTCCAGCTCTTCAGCTTCCTAATTTGGTTTCAGAGCTGATGAATAGCTACTGTTCCTGAATTTTAAAGCTCTTACTTATTCCACAGCAGTTCCTCAAGCACAATTCTTTTGGCTGGCACAGTTAGACCAAAGAAACCTGCAGACATCCCACAAAGTATGTGGGATATCCCAGTCCATATAATCCTAGTGTTTTACAGAAACAACAGAAACATACAGAAAAATAAAACCTCAGGTTCTGCTAACACAGGAAAGTTCCTTTCCTTCCAATCTAGTACCTTTTGAGAAACTCTACTTTTGAATTTCTTTCTTGGGTTGCTCTTTATAGTCTAATAATTAGACTCTCCCCAGCTTCCCTTATCAGCCACACATCCTTCACCACCATTTATCTGTTTTAATTTATTTATGCTGCCCTGCCCTGCTTTTAGTCAAAATAATGCTGCCAAATATACCTGCAACAAAGAAACAGACCACTGTGACTAAGCACATAGAAGTGCACAGTGAATTTAGGATGAAGCCAAACTGTTCAGTTCACTGCTTTTAGGAGAATGCCCAATAAAGTGTGCAGCCTGGGTCACCACATTAAGGTCTCAAGCTCATGAAAGGAGTAAACTAGGAAAGTAAAAATCTCTGTTTTAAATCTTACTGCATTCTTTACTCTTGCTAGTGCTAACAGACAGGAGCCTTGTATAGAGGTTTCCCTATAATTTACAAAGAATCTTGCAGAATCTGGGAGTTTGTTCTTAAAGTGCTAGCTGATGACACCAAGCTATTGCTTAAAATTCTATACTTTCACCAAAATGTGTATTTCTAATGAAGAAAAATGCTTGAAAATGTGACCTTCCAGCATTCAAAAAAACAAACATACTTGACACTGGGGGATTTTTTTTAACTTCTTTATCTTCAGGATTCTGACTCATTTCTAAATGAAGAAGAGCAAGTTTGCAAGTAAACTGTGAAGACAATCCAAACGATGTACTGTGACAGAAAACATTTGTAATATCGTGACTGATGCCATCCACAGAAAACACCACTAACACTCAACTACCTCCTTTCCCCACTCCAGGTGTGACACCGTTTGGAAAGAACTTTCTTCAGTGATTTGCAAATAGTTATTAAAAAGTGTCTGACTTCACTGCTGGTAGCCAGTGCACAATCACACTAAATAAAACCACTGGCAAAGCACAAAGCACTGGGCAGGCAATCTGCCAAGAAGTAGATCCAGTGGGCAGAAAATAAACTTTTCCAGCAAAAACAGGAGCTTTTCATGTCACTGCTTAACACAATCACTTCCCAAGAGATTCTTTTCCCCAAGGATGTGTAGGTGCTATCAAGTATCTACCAGCTGCAGCTCACAAGTCCATCTTCAAAACCACTTGTTTCTTCATGGGATGAGACAGAGAGTAACTGAAGTTACCTTATTAAAGGTAATAGCCATTAATGCTGCAGGAGCAGCACAACGGAGAAGTAAGGCAGTAACTACTACATTGCCATATTCTGCAATAAAATTTTCTTTGTGAATTATTGCAGCAAATTAGTCTGACAGGTACCCAGGGAATGGGAAGAAGAGGTAATTATCCAAATTCAGAACTCGATATATAATTGAATTTTTAAAGGACAGAATGAGGGAAGAAGGGAAGGGAAGGGAAGGGAAGGGAAGGGAAGGGAAGGGAAGGGAAGGGAAGGGA
>JAVCKT010096117.1:0-13635 GCA_032273925.1 Rhynchotus rufescens
GAGGTTCTCTGAAAGGAAGAGAAATGTTCTCCACTACAGAAAGCAAGCTGCGAAGTAAGTCAATGTAAGGAATGTAAGGATTCAGAAACCAGGATGAAACCACCTTCCTGAAATCTCAGTTTGTTGCTACATTACTCCGTACATACGGAGAGTATTTAGATTCCAGGTTTCTTTTAAGCTTTTTAGATAAAATTGTGGAAATTCACAAGCTTTGGAAGTTGTTCTCAAGTACTTCCAAATTGCTCAAGTTAGAAAAATGGCAGAGGTGGGATCTGTTAATGGATTTATAGATCTGGATTTGAGTCTGCTTTTAACTCTGTAGCCAGCCCGAGTGTGTGATCCTTGGTGGCCTAGTTCAGGCTTGTCTGTGGTCCAAATATGGATGTATTATTTTCAGGACAGAGAACATTGATTAAAAGAGATTTCTTTAGTTGCTGCTGTACAATGCCATACTGTAAAGTAACCACAAACTGTTCCACTGTGTGATTTAATTTCTTTGCTCAGAGAAATAGTTTTGAGCCATCCAAATCCATACAATAACAGACATTGGCCCATACCTAACTTCTTAATTTAAACATAAGTTATTCATTATAAAGTCATGCCAGGTTTTTCTGGGTTTTCTGACCTATCACCTACTGTTCATTAAAAAGTGACATGCACAACTAACCTGCTTTTACAGCACCAAGAGAACCACAGAGCTGACTGACTCGGGAGGATTTCCCTCGCTGGGCTCAGCCCCACAGGTTCAGTCCTCTCCCTTGAACTATTTTGTGCTGTAAACCAAAGTTGCAGAGTTGAACATCCCTTAGACCATGACACCAGATTGATCTAGGGCCAAATTATAAAGTTGTCCATACATGGACTCCACTGGACTCAGGACCTAGAAATAAGCATCCTCCTTTTTTCAGCCCAAGCTAGTTAGACTAGGTGCTTCTACTGACTCAACAACTCCATTCTAAATCCTAATTGGGCTGAAATTTAATCAAAATACATATAGGAAAGGTTGGGGTCATGATCTCTGTTTTGTGGATAAGGACTGAAAGGAAATTTGATCTGTACAAAATCAACCTGTCAGGCCGTTGCTGATGCTAAAAGTTAAAGCCCCCAGTTTCCTGAATTCTATGATAGTGCTTATCTAATGGGTATATGATAAAGTGGATGTTCAAACATGTGAATACAAACATGCAGATGCACACACACAAATGTACACACACAGACATATACACAGGCTCCTCAGTAATAAATCTATAAAATACTATGTTAAGTTGTTGGTCAAACCACTATTCTCTGGACATTTTCCGTTACTCTTTTAGACATCTAACAGAGATCCTTCCATGTAATCTTAGAATTGTTTTCACATTTCTGACTAAAAATGATAATGCAATATGTGCTACACATGTGATGACTCCACTATATATTAAACAATAACTTACTGATTTGCTAAGTAAATTGTTGTGACTTTTGCATCTACGTTATGATTCTCACCTGCATGAAGAGGATGGAAAAGCAGCTAAGGCACATTATAGATTTCCAGTTTATGTAGGCAAAACTGATAGAGCCGTGTGACCTTCTTCACTTCATAAGAGCTGGAAAGAAAGATATTGCTTCTATAGATAGTGTCATGTTGTGTTCTCTTAACAATTGGGTAATTGGGATGGGAAGCAAGCACTCTGTTATACAATACAAGCCAAGATAATAGCTGCCTTTTGGAAAGTAATGTCAAAACCAGAATGGATGAGAGGTTACAGGCTCCTTTAGAGCATGGGCAACATGAACAATAACACTGCTACTTCAAAGGGTCTCTTCACGGGAGCAGTAGCCAGCATCACAATAGAGGATTCAACTAAGCTCCTGAAAACATGTTGGACATTGAATTCACTGATAGGATAGACATGCCAAGAAAATGAGTCAAGTCAATCAAATGTGTTCCTGATAATAGGAAACAGGGTGGGGAAATGGAAGGTTATTCTCTAAAACAAAAAAAATGGTATATGTTGATCCAGAGCAAACTGAGTGTCAGCCTTTAGTAATGACTAGGAGACGTTCTTTCATGGAAATAAAATAGACAACTAGATAACAAAAATAGGAAAATGTGAACATCAGATGAATTATATGTGGTATAGATATATATATAACAGTAGGCTATAGATTCATGCTCGTGAATTCAGGCAGCTTGTTCTGTGGTTCTGGACTGAATGGAGCTTTCCTGGATCAGGTGCATGGTTAGGAGAGCGGCAATGTGACGTGAAGATCAAATTGTACTAAAAGTATAAAGAGATGTAGAAGAAACACCAAGGTAGTGAGCTCATCTAATAATACACATGATAAAAGCAGTGTCAGTGTAATAATACACATGATAAAGGCCCAGAACTGCCCTACCCTCCAATGAACTGAGGGAGCCACTGTGCCCCTGCCCTTCTCATTTGGGAATGAGAAGGGATATGGGATATGTTTAGTTAGCTCACAAATATATATAAAACATAGTAAGCTAGTGTGTGATAGTGCTGTAAGTTTGTGATCAGGATATCATAACTTATTGGCAACTACACTTTTCTATTTATATTCTTTATTGCCACTGAGAGTAAATTTAATGACAAAATCTATGTAGGTCCAGCTATCTGAATATGTTTCCCTGTAATTACTAAGACTAAGAATAAAATGTAGCTTTCTGTATCCCTCCCAACAGTAGTGTGCATCAATAATACACACAAAGACAGCCTCACAGCCACCACAGGTTTTTGCAACTATTTCTAAAACCTATACATGTAAGTCAAGGCTCTTCTATGGGTTGTACTGAGGAGCTCTTGGCTTGTGAGGACAAAGGATCCCTGTTAGATAGTGCATCTTCTGCAGGAACATTTTCCATCACTGATATTCTGTCTGCTCCTGGTGCTAGTGACACACAGAATAGCATCATTTCAACTTGTTTTGCTTTGTTTTCTGGAAAGAAAATTATCTAAGAGTGGCAAGGGCATATTTTTGCAGTAGCCTGTAAAAAGGCTTATTGTTGCCATCTGTCTCTGCTCAACCTTTGTATAATTTTTCCATAACTCGTGTCTATAAAATTACTGATATCCTTTACTCTGTAGGAAAATAAAAGTGTTTTTTACTCAGTGTATCCCAGCTCTTAAAAAAAAAAAAGAAAAAGAAAAAAAAGAAACTCAGAGTAAAGTGATTTGATTTGGGGCAAAATGAAGCAGGAGTGTTTCAGGAAACAAACATCTTAATATTTGAAGAAAACGTTAATCAAATCAAATATTTGATTCACCTTCAAGCTTTATTTTTTGGACTAATTTACAGGTTATTTAATATTCTTTTTAAATATTCAAATTTAAATACATTTTTTAAAAAAAGAAACAACCTTTTGCAAAAAGGAAAGTTTCATGTGGAAAATATCAAAAAAAAAATGTTTAGTGTTTCCAAGAGGAAATATTTCATTTAAACACTGTCAAAGGAAAATGCCTTAATACTTAAAAACAATTCTCTTGGTCAGCTTTTTCAGCCATAAAGCATTACTGAATTCAACCCAGATGCACAAAAAGCACCAGTTTTTTTAAAAGCCTAGATGAAGGTGCAGGCAATCTGATTCACCATCATCCTTGAAGTTTTCCAACAATTGTCCATGAACTTTTCCAACTATCTGATTTTGTATCTTTTCGAACTTTAAACCAAAAGTAAAGGCAGACTTCATCGCAGCACCCAGTGTTATATTTTTATATCCAATAAACCTTTGCGAGCACTACATGTAAACTCAGAGCAAGGATGTGCCATCCCTTAGCACGTCCCTTTGCCCCCGGGACCCAGACGTGCAAATCCAGCATCTCTCACCCCCGGTGGGTTGTAGCATGAAAAAGGAAATTGGCTGACTGCAGTTAGTGGAAGAGTCTTGTATTACCAGTCGTGGAGACTCAAGCCTGTTGCCGTTAGACCCTAGCTAGGCCCATTTGTCAATGGATTGATTATATTATCAAAATGATCTGATTATAACTGTCCTTCGGGGGGAGCACTTGTAGGAGGTGACAAGGCAGTTCAGTTTTCCTGTCTCTCTGCTAAAAGTACATCACATATGATGACATAGTCATTAAGCATTAGCATAAATTCCCCAAAATTACTTCTCAGAGACGATCAGCAGGCTCTGATAAAAATAACTGCTGACCACAAGGAAGCTGGACAGTGCTCAAACTGCTGCCCTAATAGCAGAGTCCTTGGGTACTGTGAGACTTTTCCCCTGTGCAACAACCCTGTCGCCACTAAATGCCTTCCTCTCTCATATAATTAAAAGCATCCCTGTTTCACTGTTGCTAGGGAGGAAGGATAAGTTATTATAGTGGAAAAATGCTCTCTGAGGACCAGTGCCTCTGCCTCTTTCCCTCTCCAGAACAATTTGTCAGTTAAAAAAAAATTTTATTTTATTTTATTTTTTAACTGCAACTTGAATATGAAAGCCGCTCATGCTGATCCACAGTGTCATGAGGGCCTCGCTATGGGGGACTGTGTGAACAGACACAGCATCATTTTGATAAATTTCTCAGCAAGAAGCAGCTAGATGTGCCAGGTCAGCTTGAAATGCAAATTGAGTTTGTGCAATTCACAGCCCTTGGTGACAGTTTTCTCCCAGCTCAGCCTAGGTCTTTCCATTTGCTCAAGTGAGATGACTTTATTGCAATGACACTCGCAATGAGCTGCTCTCATCTGAAAATTTCGGTACTAAATAACAGTTTTCCAAATACATGCTGTCTGAAATGAAAAGAGAGATTTTTAGATGAAGAAGCAGGGTCTACTGGGGACTTGGATTTATTCCTGACCCTGCTATTGCTAGATTGTTTCTTCTCCTTTATCTGTCTTGTGTATGTAGATTATAACTCAAAGTCCTAAATGCCTAAATAGCTGTATGTGAACCCAGCACAGGGGGTAATAATTTTGGAATGACTAAGTAGTAATGCTTGAAGAGGGAGTGAAAAGATATGACCCATTTAAGAATGATGTGGTAGTGGCAATTATAGGGGAAGTTGAGTTTTGTCTTTGTTAAAACTGATCAAACAAAAAAAATGCTCAGAGGAAAACACCAGAGAAAGACAAGTGGAACGTGTAAGGACCAGGGGAAGGCAAAAAGCAGTGAGTTCCATACCCTCCTTCTGCACAGTACCAAAAATATGTTCTCTGGGATGTTTAGCCACAAGATCTAAAATATTTTGGTTAACAAACTGATTAGGTGCTGGATAAGCTTAAAAGAGTAGATAGGAGTAGAAAGAAAAGAACGAAATGGAAGGATGAAAAGGGTCTTTTGTGTGTGTGCCGACACCTGTTTGTGTCATTAGGGTCCCAGCACATTCAGGCACTTGCTGTTTGCTTTACCAGAGGTAGAAGAACATCTCATGCCTGTCTCTGTTTGAAGTTGCTAAGTGATAAAGCCACAAGTTCCACAGCAGGATCACTTTGCTTCCCCCTCACAGGAGTCACATCCTGGCCATGAGCCACAGAAATCTGCAGTGACCCCCCACAGAGAACAGGTAAAGGAAGAGGGAGAACACAAATATACAGGCAGACCTAGACAAGCCAGTGTAGTGAGGCTTGAGCACTGCTGGGCTCGAGCGCTGTTTCAGTCTGTGGGTGTATTTGTGCAGAGCAATTCAAATCATTGGAGAGCCCTGAATAAAGATGCCTCCAAGCACAGACCGGGTCTGGGGCTTCCTTTCATATAAACACTGCTTCAAAGTCAGTTATTTTTCATAATAACTCACGGAAGAAAAAAGAAGGGTCCAGTACCTATCTAAAAAATCCCTAGGATTTCTGCAGGATTTCAGAAGTTTTTTTGTGCATATATCTATTTGTCAATTGGAAAGGCATTCCCACACTTACTCAGCCCAAAGGAAAAGCTCCAGCCATAGTGCTGTACTCACAAATGAAATGGTTTGGCCACTGCTTTTTTTTAGGGAATTGTTAACACCAAGCTCACCTTGATGAAACCTTATTCAAATTAAAAGTTAATAAAAGTGTCTTTGCATCTGATATGAATATTCTTTGCATAAAACATTCTGTCCTAGTACTTATAATAGGCAACCTTTGAGTTCTTACCTTTGTTTCATAGTTATTTTGTTCACAGCTCTAGTGTGCACAGTCTTCTCTCTAGAAGTAGTAACACTGCTAATAAAGCTAGAATTCAGGAAGAGCTCTGCTGAATTTTTGATAGCTCTTTGAACTTCCAAATATGAACTACATAAGTAATTTTCTCCAAATCTTTTTCAGTCTCTCTGCATTTTTGAATGACTAAAGACATATATCAGGTAAGAAAGCTTCCTGATAATCTACTCACCAGGTTATCACCCTCCTTCAGAATGAATGCAATTAGAAACGGATGGTTCACTTTTACAGTCCACTGGCATTTATTGCTTCAGCTGAGAGATCTCTCGCAGTGCCACAATAATGTAAGACCTGTGAGAAAGTTTAGTCTGTCTTAATGAAAGACAGGGAAATAGCAACCTTTAGCTGAGGCAAGCTTAATAAAGTCGTGGAGTTTTTCATGTTTCAGAGCTATTGAACTTCCTATGAGAAATTGCAGTTAGAGCCTTATCTAAAATGGTGAATGAGGAACCTTCCTGGCAAGTCCTGCTGCAAACATTCAAGTAATTCATTGATTCTATTCTTGTCTCTCGGCATGAGTCACAGGGTGTATTGGTCATACCTCCATACATGGAGAAAGGCAATGGGATGGGATACCAAATAATATGTGTGTGTTTAATTTTAGTAGAAGATTTTAATTCAGGCTGTTCATCAAATTAACTCGTTATTATGACAGTAATGTTGGGAGGTATGTTGAATTTCTTGTGACCTAACTGTACATGCAGGTGCAAAACATCTGACTGCGCCTGTCAATGCTGATTTGCCTGTGGTTTTGTATTCATCATTAGTTCATTTAAACATGCAAGGAAGTGCTTCATTTGCACCCATGTAGAAGACCAGTCTTTTGGATATCTGCCTTTTGCAGTGACGGGTGATGTAACATCCTAAATACACCGCAATTGAACAGTGTCACTTGAAACAGCATAAAATTTTATCATAAAAAATTCACCAGATTACCCTGTAGTTTATGACATATACCTAGCCGGGAGAGCTGGGGGGATTGAGAAGCCACCTTCTGCTTTCAGCTGTTGGCATGTTGCCTTGCTTACACGACTGGGGAGAGTTGGAGGACACAGACTCCAACTGGGGAGCCTGCCTTTTGTCAGGGTAACTGGCCTTGTGGGTATAGGTAGATAGATTTGTGGTCTGTCTTCCTGGCACTTTTGTCTCATAATCTACAGGAAATTTATCCAGAGGTTTTAGATGATACTGCAGCAACTGTTGGTACCTCCATCCCCTAGCAGCCGCCTATACCCTCTCCCCATCGACCAGCAGTTACCACTGCAGTAGCTGGGCTGACATGGAAAAAAATATTTGTCAGCTCTTGAGAGTCAGAGTTGACTGTCTGGCATAACGGTGATGGAGAGGGCTTTGACGTGAGCCTTTGTTTTAATGTTCAGCAGTGTTTAAAAGTTAGACATGAGTATTTTATCCAGTGGTTAAATCTTGCTGTGGCAGGTTAGGAACCGTTTTATGTTCTTACATAAACTTCAGATACTCCGTCAAGGCAAAAAAACAGTCAGCTCCAAAATGATGCATGTTCACAAATGTACTAAAGAAGCTCTCTTTAAAAAACTCATTCTTCTTAAACACATTTCCCAATTTATTCATGGTGAAGAAATCTTCTGTTTGAATTTTCAAACAACCAAGGTCTTCAGAATTTATAAGAACGTGAGAAAAGTTAGACTTGTTTTGTCCTCTATGGAAATGTTTTTAAATTAGGAAAATAAAAAGGGAAGAAGAATGGTGAGTGGTTATGGGGTTATTTATGAATAAAAGGTGCCTTTTTATATCTGCCTTAATTGCAAGACAGTTTTCTGTGGAACAGTTTAATCTCATTCCTCACATTGAATAGTTGCTACATTTTCACTCAATGGTAAAGAGAAGAGGTATCACTGTATCTCTTACAAGAGGGTTTTAGTACCCTCTTTGAGATAATGAATCTGTGTGCTATGTTTATCATTACTAAAGATAGAAATGAAATACATCAATCCACTTAACAGTATTTAAAATGTAAATGTGCTCCAGCTCCATCAGCTTTTCTCCTGTTTCAAATGGGAAAAATATTCAGTGTCCTTTACGTTAGCTGTCTCAGGAAGATGTGTGTGTGTACATGCAACTCATAAATGCTTGATTTGAACCTTTATAACTATTGTCCTTTTGCCCACTGTAGTGATTACTTCATTACCCCCAAGATATGCAACTAAAGTAAACAAGATACCCAGCGAGATTGTTCCGATTTTGGCTTGATTCTCAGTATGTGGGGTCCTTTTTACTCTGGGAAACATAAGATATTCTTTGCTGTTTGCAGAGCCAGTGATAACTTGCTCCACCGAGAACAGAAGACTTACGTTAAACTTGATTTCAAAACATTACTTAATCTTGGGGCACTATCTAGGATGGTCTCTGTTTCAACAGAGGTTCAAGTTCATGTCCCTTCGATGCTGTAAATGGAGCATGCCTGCCTTGCTGACGCAGTATAAAACGTACTGTGTGCTTTTATAAGAACAATTTAACAAATTATCTGAGGGAAATATTAATGGTATTTTTGCAGTTATTTACTCCTTTCAATCATTCATTGAATTAGCTGAGGATTTATTTATTTGAAATTATGGTGCACTTTTGAATTTCAGTAGGAAAATATTTTGAATATTTCAGTTTGGCTTGTTATTTTCTGTCTATGTTGTATTTCTTACTGCCTTTTTACATGGTATCCCATCCCAGTAATGGAAAAGAAATGTGAAACCTTCCTGTATTCACTGCAAGTGTCAGGATAGCTAAGACACGATCATATCTCAAGGACTAGTGTAGCAGATATAGGGGATGTTCAATGTGGAACTTGGTGTTCCAGGGCCGGTTGCTTTGATACATGGCTTTCTGTTCCTCCAAAATTTTCTGCTCTGTATCTTCAGATCTCTTTATGCTCCATTTCTTTTCATAGATCATCTGTAGTGTTGTACATATCATCCTCATCCTGATGGGAGATACAGCAAAACACAACTTAAGAAGCTTTTGAAAGACATTATATATGTCTATTTACGTCAGGTAGTGCTTTTCATGTTATTTCTTTTCTATATGCAAAACACTAAAACTAAAGGCAAGACATTAAATAAAATATCAAGGAGGTGTTGAATTTACAGCAGTGGTCTAATTGCTGTGTTGTATTTTCTCCATATTTCTAATGCTAAAAAGAGCAATGCTTCCCAGTTACTATGAGAAAAAATATGGCAGTCTTCAGAGAATTTTCCTAAATGCAGCTGGTTATATACAAAGCAGTTAGTTCAAAAATCACAATTTTACTGTACATTATTATATAACATATTATCTGCTGGGATGTAGAGCTCTAGTTGTATAGCTGCGTCTCACATCAGTGAAGTGATTTCTACCAGGTATCTTCAGTCAAAGGTGGTTTCCATTTGAACAGCTTTAAAATATCTTTTCTTTCAGGAAAGAAAATTTCTGTAATAGCGGAAAATAGTATTATGAGCAGAGGCACACATGCTGGAAAGATCTAGGTAACAGCCTAGATGTATGGCAGACTCATCAAAGATAAGCATCTTATCTTTCCCTTCCAAGACAAGTCATGTGGCTGATTTGTAATGGACTCCTTTTGGATTTCACTGTGGTGCTATGGAAAAAAAAATGCTGTCCCGGTAGAGTCAGTCATACCCAAGAGAGAGAACTGAATGCTCAATTTGAGAGAGTTATTTTTGGTATAATTAGGGAAGGAAAAGAATCAGAAGAGGATCTTTTGCTTAAAGCAATGTTTTGAGAATATTGCAAGTGCTTGGACTTCATTCACATCTCTATCTGGATTCTTGGGGTGATCAAGAGTAATTTCATTGCTCTATGGCTTTATTATCCTTAAAGGAGAAAGACCATCATGCACTGTCTGACAGGGATCAGGAATCTATACGAGAGATTTTGATAATCAGGAAGACTACTTATTGAACAAAAAAAATCTTTTTGAGCCACTCAGACAAAATTCAGTTGTACTTTCTTTTATTTTCTACTCCTTAATACATAAGCTCTTCTCTTGATCTTTGCAGCAGGCAGTTGCCAATTTAAATTTCCATTCCCTTTTCCTTCTTTAGTTAACTCTGAGATATCAGAAAATGTAATCAACTCAGCAGACACATTACTAGTGTTGCCACGGAGTTGGGAACTTGTTCTGGGAGGATTACACAAGCTGCTTGGGGGGACTTGTCTGTCAACCTTCTTGACAAATTAATTTTCTTGTAGCTGGTTAAAGATGACTGCCCTTTAAAACCTTTGTTGCAGAATTTTGCCCTTATTACCATATGAGGAACTGTAAGATGGTGAAGGAGAGAGCAAAGTTGGTATTTTCAGACTACTTTGGGCAGCAGCTATTTTTCATTTGTTATTCAGCTTATTGTTTTAAATTCTCTCATCAGAGATGGACAAAATAGGAGAAAGAAATAAATCTTAGACAAAAAAAATCCAATCCTACTTTGACTTGCATAAATTTGAAGCAACTGGAATTCTGGCTCCTCAGAGCGCATAACATTTACAATAGAAAAGAGGAGGATTTGGCTTATCATTCCGAGGGATTTATGTGTGTAAAATAATTCAAGTGTATTTGAGTGGTTTCTTAAACTGTAACCTTAAATCACAAAACTTTAACACCCTCTATGTCTAACTTGGTACCAATCTTTCAGTCATATAGGACTTGCTAGTGAACATTTTCTGCTTAGCAAGGTCAGATGAGCTGTGGCTGGTTACCCCAGACAGTGAAGGAAGCCCCTGGATGGAGCCATGTGGAACAGAGCAGTATGTTACTACAGGGAGTGATGTTTTGCTATGTTTTCCTCGGCCGTAAGCCTAGATATTGAGTTTGCAGCACAGTTCTCTTGTGCAGTTCCTCTGTGTACTGAGCTGTCTGTGCTGAACTGACCTAGAATGTTCCTGCTTCTCATCTTTCATTGTGTTGGCTCATAAAGTCCAGAAAAATGACTGCTCTAAATAGGTTTACAACCTTACAAGGAGAAATCCTGTAAGATGATGAGAGGCTAGTTGCACAGATGGAGCACCTCATTAGGTCAGGAGGCTAGAGGTATAGATCCTCTCAGCCCTTTGAGGTGCTGTGGCCTTCCACCCTGTGTGACATTTGTCTCACTGTGTTTCTTCTTCCACAGTCTTTCTGTCAAAGCAAGGAAAGCAGGGATCACCTCAAACTGGATTTCTGGGCAGCCTCTGGATTGAACCTCAAGTTGAACAAAGGCAGTGTTGATCCAAGGCCATTCTGAGATCTTTGAAGAAGTGCACAAAGTTAGAAATCTCTACCTGTCAGTTTTGGTCCTCTTCATATTTGTGTTCTGAAGCAATTTCTAATTATACGGTCACATCATTCCTCTTTCTATAAGATCCCTTCCTCTATGGTGGAAGGCAACTGTGGTAAGGAGGTGGATATAGTGGTCAATGTATCATAAAGAGAGCATGACAATACCTGCACAGCTTTCTCCAAAAAGGTCTTGAAATGCACAAGATGCAGCTAAGAGCATGACAGATCACTCTGACTAGGTTGATGCTTCTATAAGAAATTAAAAATGGCTTTGCTTCAGTCTAGATGATGAACAACAAGAGCAAGCTCTGTTGTGTTAGGAATTGCAGAAGTAGGTGCATATGTGCAGCAAAAATACTGAAGTAGTAATTGAGGACCCCATCTTTAACCTTGTATATTGCAAAAGAGAAAGATGCAAGAAATCCCTATTCAACAAGGTAATATATCTGAGAGAAAGTTACTTCCTAGCTTATCATTTAGCTAATCTGCAGTGACATTATAGCCTGTAAGTTTATATTTCTTCTAATAGCTCAGGGTTGCAGAGGATTGATATAACCTGAGGTGCTGTTATTTCTCCATACAAATCAGCCTTTGAATGTCACCTTGGCCTCAATTATATTTCCTGGTGATGAATTCTCACCTATTAAATGTATCCTAAATAGGTGTGAAAATCAGTGTTGAGGGTGCTTCAAGTCTTTGCCTTTTGAGAGCAGAAGTTATCTGACATGACAGCAAAATTCAGACAATAATTAATGCTTTGTGGGGAGGAATTGTCAAAGGCTCCTGTTGACTGAAAGGACTGAGCTGTGTACTTTCATACTACTTTACTTGTGATTAATTATAACTGAAAGACAACGTGAAGTGAATTACAATTACTTTATTTTAAGAGGAAAAGGAAAGGAGTTCCCATGTTTTGCATGAGTGGAATATGAATCCTTTGCATGTCAGGTAACCAGGGGTGAGAACAGCTTTCTCTATTGAATGGGCATGACGTAAGTGAATGGCTAGAAACATACTTTCCACACATTTTTCATCACACATTCACAGCCTTCTTTTTCAAGCCCTGTCTGGGATACGGGCATAGGGTAATGAAGTGGCTTTGGATCATTGTTACATGATGTTTTATTTACACAGAGTCAGTGCTGGGCTTTAGTTGGTTCTACGTGTTGAAAATGCCTTTGTAACCTTTGAAACTAGCACAGCACTTGTTAGGGTGAGATCTGGATCTCTGCTGCCGCTCAAGGGTGTGAAATAAACAGCTTATTTGAATGGTGGTAAACTGGTGAAAATACAATTGCAATGTTGTAGTATTAGGACCATGCAATGTGGCAAGGCCTTTGTAGCAGCTGTGAGAATTTTGTCACATTTAATCAGCCTTATAATCACACTTTGTGACCCACTGTAGACCTGGCTAAAGTACAGCATGAAGAGATATATTCAAAGTCAGGAAGCGAAAGTACAACCCCTAGGTCATAGCCTACCTTGAGACTGGTTTGAATCTTGCCTTCAGATGCTCAGCATTGCCCCACTCCATCAGCAGCATCTCCCAGGCTCAGGAGCCACTGGAGGACTCCGTGGAAGGCAGCACTTGCATCAACTATGGAAGAGGGACCTCCCTCAGAAGGGCAGTCTCAAGTGAAATGCTGTTCCTCGGTGACCTCAGGAGAATAGAAAGGGAAATGAGAAGTTTTCACATTTCAGATGAGGGAAGAATTTCAAAAGAACAAATTCAACTGATAATTCAACATTTGTTTTCTCATTGGGATAAGTACTCATTTGGGTGGGTAGTGTTCCTGTTTTGGCTTAGATTTATTGGCATGAGAGGGATATAACTGCAGCAAGTTGAGTCTTTTGCTTAGTTTCAATGTTGGCACACGTCTCGACTTTCTCAAGCCCATGCAGTCCAGTCTCACAGCTGTTTTATATGACAAGTTTTGTGCCTTTGTGCTGAGTCATATGAGCCTGAACTCCCAGGCTGTTATTTGAATGCAGAAATCAGTAGAAGGGTCACAAGTTGCAAGAAGAATCAATGTCATAGCAATTACATTTTGAAATATTAAGTGCTCTGTTATCTTCTATTTCCAAAGTAACCTTTTTGCCCTCACATGGCCTTTAATGAGGCTAGGATTTCATTCATATTCTTCAGATCAAATAGCTAAGTAATTCTACGTGCTCATATTAACACTCTTCAAATTTAGAGAAGGGCATTACTT
>JAVCKT010096118.1:0-11411 GCA_032273925.1 Rhynchotus rufescens
GGTTTCCCCAGGCAAACTCAATGTTTAAATAAGTCTTCAGTCAGGGTGGTCTGCTTTTTTAGCTATGGTAAGTCATGTAATTAGTAAGTTAGGGAAAAAAGTAGATTCCTTCCTTTGATGGGATATGTAGCTATAGTTGAATTCTTATCACTGAAGAACCGGGAATATCTCATCAACTATAACCTAATTTTAAGTGCTTTATCAATACAGTACCTGCAGGCACGTCTGAGCAAGGAGTTCATTGAAGGGAGAATAAAAACAAGTGGGTAAAGTATAAAAGTTTTGTTCATCCCCTCAAACTAATGTCTGCCTTCTGATGAGAAGGGCTGCAGGATGGCCCTGGCCGGAGCAGCAGCAGAAAGCACCAGCTGGGTTAAGCCCATGCCTGGGGCAAAGCTCTCAACATGCTCTTGCTCCCAGGTTGGAAGCTCGTGTGGTAATTTGCTTTGCAGTAACTTGTCCATACTGTAGAAAAGGAACTGGTGAATTTTCATTTGGCCATTGCATTTCAGTCTGCTGACTGAAAGGTGCTTAAGAGGTACCAAGGTTTATGACCACTGATAAAATGGTGAGTTGGTTAGACTGGCAGCCCTGCACCTCTCTCAGCTCCCCACATAGTCAGAAGTAAGCTTGCATGGCCCTTGCTGCCTTTTGCACCGATGGGTTTTCCCTGTTTGCCAGCCCCCTTCTGATCTCCTGCACCCCCAGATCGGCACCAGCCGTGTCCATGGCCCACCTCACCTGGCCAAAATGCTGCTGGCATCTGATGGCTTCTTTGAAATGGAAACCAGTAAAGAATCAAATGTTTTTTTTTTTTTTTTCTGAAAAACAATGTGCTGGGATGGTGGCACTGTGGCCATTCCTTCCCTCCTGTGCGGAGCAGCCATGCAGCACTCGGGAGAGCAGCAGTTTTGCTGGAGGTCCCTCGTGGCTCACGCTCCGTCTGGGCTCCTCCTGGCCCTGCAGCACGGCCCTCTTTGCCAAGGCACTTGCTAGGTCTTGCTGACCTCCTGCGCTGCAGGATTCAAGTGCCCTGCGAGCCCAAATGCTGCCATTTAGATGCAAATGTTTTCTTTTCCTGCTGTTGCTGAAATGAGTGAGCCTCACGTGATGCAGAGCCCACCGGTGACTGTCAGACAGCGGGGGAATTCTGCACTGAAAAATTAATCGAGGGGTTTGCAGCACTGATAAAGGCAAAATTGAAAGTGTGATTTGTAACTCTGAAAATAATTGGATTAATTGAATAGTCATGCAGAACCAAAGATTCCTTTAGTAATAAGGAGCCAAACAGAGAAACATAATTATAACAGAAGAGGCGGGCGAAAGAACTGACTGGCAGTCACACTACCAGCTATGGTTCCAAAAGGTACTTGAACAGTACATGGAAAAACACACTGAGGAATGAGGGATTGTGATGAGCCATGTCACAAACCCAGAT
This sequence comes from Rhynchotus rufescens, assembly GCA_032273925.1. Lineage (NCBI taxonomy): Eukaryota > Metazoa > Chordata > Aves > Tinamiformes > Tinamidae > Rhynchotus > Rhynchotus rufescens. The sequence continues at coordinate 1,439 of JAVCKT010096118.1, forward strand.
GGCAGCTGTATTGTTTCCTCTGAGTCCAGAATTGTGGGATTTGATTCCAGCTGCCCAGCCTGTGGGTAATTCCTCTTGTGTTTAGCATGGGATGTTTTCTGCCCTGTGCTACTATTGTCACCACTCTGCTCTTGTACATGGCAGTAAAAGAAAGGCCACAATTGCTAAGCAGGCTACAAATGAGACTTTGATCTAAGGGAGTAGCAGCATCTCCCAAAATTGCAGAAAACCCCAACCATTGAGACTCCACTTCCTGTAATTAAACATCCCCAAAGAATGAGGGGAAATAGCCTGATAGATTTCAGCTGCTCTTACCCCACCATCTCCTACATCTGTGAATATAGATTTCTCTCTGCACTTGGGGGAGAGCAGAAAAAGGACGTAGCTGGCTGGCATTGGAGGAAAATCCTTCAATTTCCAGAGCTCGGTAGCCACTGCCATGACTGGAGGACAGGTAGTCCAGACATCCCGTGGCCTCCGGGCTCCCTCTGAGTCAGAAACATCTGCCAGCAAAACCATCTGCAGCAGCTAAATGCCCTGTGGTGTATGTCAGGTGCCCAGCCAAACACAGGTGTTTGGGGCCTGATTTGAGGATGTCCCTGGTAGCGATGCACTGCGAGATCTGATTTCAAGCATCTCCAGGGCTGGGCAGTGGCTGCATTTAAAGTTTAGTATCTCAGTCTTTATGTATTGTTTTGGTATGGCCATTTGCATGAATTTGGGTGCTTTTTCTGTATGTGTCATTGGAGACATTGAATGGAGAAGGAAAATCTACATTTCCTATAGGAAAAAAAAATATTTTCCTGTAGGAAAAAAAGCTGTTTTGCTGGGAAGGTTAATTTTTTCCCAAACCATTATATATACTGTGATATTCTGTGTAATGGAGTGACATGGCAAGCAAGAAGAAATCATGGAGGAGGAAAGGGGCCACTGGCAAAGCACACGCCTAGTAAGCTGTGCTACTGGGAACGTCAGTCCCTGTGCCTTTGCTCAGCTTCCCCATGCAATTTATGTAAGTAACGTTCCCATTTCACTTTAGTAAGGCATAAAATGACTATACTTCTGTGATTAGCCTCGCACCACCTATAGCCTTGTTCTCCTTCCCATAAGGCTGCTACGCTATAAAATGTGTCTCTCTCCTCCCACTGCTATAAGACTGTTTTATTTTAGCGAAAGCCACAGATTCAGCTCCATTAAATGTAATGGCATCAGATTGACATGAATGCGCTTTTTAGTTATTTCAGGAAGAGCTATTGCCTTTGAGCAGGGAACCCTCTCCCTAAAAGCCTCCGTGCTGCACGTTGTGCTGATGGATGGGCCCGTTAGCTGCTGCCTGCCGTGTAGCTACATTTGGGGGTGGGAAGGGGACCTGGAAATTGCTGTTCCCTTTTCAGCCTGCCAGCTCCCACCCCAGCTCCAGAGCTCTGCAGCAGAACTTAAATTTTCCTCCAAAGTTTCAGAAGAAGATCTAGAATCTTGGTAAAATTAGGTGGAACAGGGCTGTCTTTCAAGCATCACTAGCCTCTGTTTGAGCAGTTCAATCTCTGTGGAGAGAAAGCAATAAAAACCTGCCTGGTGGCGTGTTGTGAGGGTTAGAGGGGTTGCAGAACAGCCGGGCCCTGGGGTGTCAGGGGAGCAAGGCGCCAGGTTGGGTGGTTGGCTCCATCCACCCCACGGACGGGTTTGCTCTGCCCTCTCTGGCACCAGCACGGAGGGCTGCACCTCTGCTAACTCCTCGGAGCCATTTCCAGAGGTCTGGAAAAGATGGAGGTCTGGAAACGGCTTCAATGCAGCTGGCCCCAAAGCCCTGGCACAGACCGCAGTGCCGGCCCTGCCCGGCGCTCCAGCGTTGCCTGCGGGTCACTTTCCTTTGGATGGTCCATTATGCGGGGACTTCTGCCTGCGCACTGGGTGCCCCTGCGGTTTCCTTCAGTGCAGGGGAATGTGCAGGGAATGTTTTTCCATCGTTTTGCTCTGCGTGGATCAGGTCCCTCCTGACAGACTGCATGAGATGCGCGGGGAACATTTTCAACCCACTCTTCTGACTGCAGGGAGCTCGAGGTGGGAGGCTCTGAGCGGGGCTTCGAAGCTGCTCTTTGGAACCAGGAACAGGTGACAGAAGCTGCAGCGTTTGCTGCCCACCTTGGCTTAAACGTCCTTCCTGAGCTCCAGATAAATCAATGGGAGTAAGGTATTGCCACAGAACCTCAGAGTGCCTTTGACATTTGCTTTGATTTCAGTTTTTCATTTTTAAAGAAGAACTAGTGTAGTTTTCATTAGCTCTCTTGGGTAAATTTAGAGCATAATGTGCACCACTTGTGCTGGGAGCAGTAGACTTAGTAGAATAAGATAAATTTTTAGGGTATTAATTAGCAATGCACCCTGTTTCTCTCACTTGTAGATGTGGTTTCTGGCTGTGGCTTTGTATGAGAAACCAGATTAAATGCAAGTGAAGAAGCTGCTGGAGTTTCCAATCAGAAGTTCTGGGGGAAGAATCTGTGAGAAGCAACCAGTAGCACAAAGGCAGCCCTGGGGCTGCAGCAGCCACAAAACTGTATGTTATGCAGCATGGGTGCCACTGGCAGGGAGAAAACATTCCCTGGAATTTCCTGTCCTCGAGGGATAAAAGGAAGAGTCTGTAGATGAAAACCCAAACAGAGGGTCAATGTGAGGGGCTGCAGGCAGGATCTCGCCTGAGCAAGGCCTGGAACTGGCTCCCTGTGCATCTCCAGTGCCTTTGTGCCACGGCACAGGGCAGCCCTGTGGCCCTTTGTGCTGAAGATGTGCCTTTAATCACGTGCTGTGGGAAATGCCCACAGCCCAGAGCTAGGGCAGGAGGGGATGCTCTGGAGAGTACTCTGAATTCTGTGTTTGCTGTGCACTCGCCTGGGACTGCAGCGACCAGCTTTCTGGATGCAAGGGGCCCCTTTCACTTTTTGGAGCTCATTGGAGTATGTTGCTTGCTTGGTAGCTCTTTCATTTCGATACCCAAAATATCAAAGTTACAGAGTTGCTCGATTCTAGGTTTACGTTTCCTGAGGAGGGAGGCAGCAGCCTGGCTGCATCGGACGCAGGACGGACGGTTCCTGTGGCTGCCAGCGCGGGAGAAGGGTCGCAGCTCTGCTCTGAACTGACGCTGTCGCGACATAAAGGAGCCCCTGTTTCACTGCCTGTGAGGAGTAGGGACCAGAGCACTTCACCCTCTCCTCATAACCCTGCACAGTGGGAGCTGGTATTATTTTTCCTCCTTTCTTTTGTGTAAGCACAATGGTTTAGTATGAAACCAGGCCACTGGGGCCACAGCAGCACTTTGTTGCCTCCTGCCTCATGAGTTGCCTTCTGCACCTCAAAATACAGCTCGCAATCCAAGGATGTCCTGAGGCTTCCCTGGCAGGCCTGGGGACCGCAGAGGTCTCACTCAGACTTTGCCTGAACCCATTGCTTGTGCAATAGCGTGCAAGAAATCCAGGAAAGTAAATTAATGAGCTTTGTTTAACAGACTGCCCCAGGTGGATTCCTGCAGCAATTTACACATTAGGTATATAGCACTAAGGAAGTAGAAGTTCATGTTTTCTCTTTATCAGGGATAAAATGGCAGGAGATTTGTAACAAAGAGGAAGTATGACTTGGTAATTAGATAGGAAATGAATAACTAAACTAAAAGCAGAGTTCAGATGATCTGAAATAGGCTTTAAAGAGAATTTTTCTATTAAGTCTAATTTTAAAAATAGCTGCTCAATAACATAGTCTTCAAGCTGCATGAAATGCTTCTGGTCCCATGCACCTAGGCCTAGCAAAACAATATACATGAATGTAATGAACATCTACTTTTTAAGTGAGGAAACTTCAAATATTTGTATTAGTGCTGCTTTGGGAGTTTCTTGTAAGCCCTTAGCACTAGGCACAACTTGGAGACAGAGCTTACTCTCATCCCTGGCTTAGGGTTGCTTTCAGCATGTTTAATTATCCTAATGGCTAAACCCAGCTCTGGTTCTAGGTGTTGTCGTCGTGCTCTGACAGTGGTGCTTTATTTTCACTTATCCTGTGTAGGGAAAGGGCTTGAGAGCCTCTCTGCAGTGCCTGATGTAATCTGGAGGTGGCAGAAAATACAGCTGGCAAACAGGGCACAGTTCCAAGCAGGATCTGTGTTTATAGCCTAAAGAAGATGCTGACCTGGCACTTTCTGTCGTCTCTGAGTTAGGGCTTGTGATAATCAGTTGTAACAACCCGCATGGGAGCTGGTAGCAGGAGACCTCATCTCCCCTTTTCTCATGTTTCTCATGTTCTCACCTCTTCCTCATGTTTGGCAATGCAGCACAAGTAGGAGTGAAATCCAGGCCGTGCGTGCACAGGAACCTTGAGTTACCAGACCACTGAGATCCCAGCAGTGATGCATGGAGAAAGAAAGAAGCCTTCCTGGTCTGTCAGCTCGCTTGCCCACTCACCTTTTTGGTGTGTGTAACTGCCTTTCAGCTGCCAGAAGGGAAGAGCAGAGCTCCCAAGGGCGCCCGTGTGCCCGGGGGTGCCTGGGTGCCAGGGGGCTGTTGCTGTTGGCCGCACACGGGCGCGTGGGGTCAGCAGGACAGCTCGCCCCACACCTGCAGCCTGGCGCCTCCTTCGCCTCTTTAACATCTCTGTCACCAGAGGAGAAATAAAACTGTTCGCAGACTCAAGACATTTTAGCACTAGTTAAAGTTACAGCTTTCTCCAGAAATATTATCTTCCTCCAAGGAGTCTGGTAGCAGAGCCAGGTGGAGAAATCATATCCCTGATATATTTGTTGTTGTCATTTAGGGCAAGTCAGAATCCTACCTGCCCGATACTCCTTTTTTATTTGGGATACATGTAAACTGTCTTTCCAAGATTCCCTCCCTAGGTAAGTGATGGAAAAGGAGCAATGTTTGCTTTATTTGCTGTTATGCATCACCTCCAGACCACCACTTTTTTCTTTTGGAAACTCCTTGTCTGGAGTTGGTGACAGAAAGCGGCTCCTTCCTCAGCCGGGCTCCGCGCTGCCAGAAAGCTCCGCTCCGGCCGCTCGCTTCCTCTCGCGGGCTGCTGCTGCCCTGGCTCTGGATGTGCTTTTCTTACCGCCTCATCCCTGCTTTGCAAGGCCACCACTTTGCTCCTGGAGTGGTCAGGAATCAGCACTGCAGTCACCACTGCTGATTTTATTACGTCCTGAGGATATTGAGCACTTTCCTTGGAAATCCCAGCCCCTGCATTACAGTGATCCAGTAGCACCTCAGCTCTCTTTTATAAAGGAAAGTATGTTCTCATGCACAGAAAAGCTTGAACATAAGGCTGTGGTGCCCTTTGTGGGAGTCACAAAGCAGGAGGCAGAGAGACCATTAAAATGTGTTTTAAAAAGTCACAGAAAAGAATCATGATTCTCATTTGGTTTTTACAGCCTGGCTGTGGGATTTTCCATCGGCAGCGCTGTGAACGTTACACCCGAGCCCTGCAGCCCACAGTTGTTGGAGTGGCTGGGCTGACAGCAGCCTCCACAGACAAGTCATGAGGAGGAGGAGGGAGCAGCAAGCTCTGGGGAGCTTGCCTGAGCACAGGGAGCCGGGCTCTGCAAACTGGCAGGAGGGAAGGTACCCCGTGCTCCAGGTACCCCTGGGGGCAAACCCCCAAACGGGGGCTGCGCTGCCCCTGGCCAAACCCCTTGGCTGCTGGGCATGGGATGCTGGTGCCTCCTGCATGCTGCAGTTTGCATCTGCTTGCTGCCCAGAGCAGCTGTAGCACCAGTCTCCCAAGGCTGGTCCAGTAACTAAATTATTTTACTCCAGATTCAGGCCAGATACCTCACTTAGCAATAATCAGGTCTCCTATTTTACCTCACGGGTCTGGACTCGTCACCGAGACTGACTGTCACTTTTCACAGCAGAGTATAGAACAAGCTGACGAGAGAACCACAGCTACTGACCTATTCAGAGCAAGAAAAATAGGTGAAATGATAGTTTTCTTGGAACTGCTATTTTAGGATGCCTTATGGCCTTTTCATTTGACAAGTTTAATAAGAAAGCTTATGTTGTACAGGAAATCTGGTTATTCTCCATGAATGGACTTCTCAATTGTTAATCTCATTTGTGCCAGAGACTGAAATCTGGCTACCATGATTGTTTCAGCCCTTTGATCTAATATTCGTAATCATATCCGTAATTACATAGGCCAATCACTTTTTAACTGGCAGTAGGATCTGATGCATCTCACTGGGGGAGTAAATCCACCTCCTCGAGAGACTCCTGCTTCTAGTTTGTCTTGTGTGGTGTTGAACAATTTCCAGACTTCCAATGAAATCCATGCAAGCCAGTGCTACCATTCACTCTACACATTTTATCATTTGTATACTATTTATTTTGCACCATTTATCTGGTTGTGACATTACCAAACATCTTTGTAAACTTAGTCAGGAGGTCCAAGACAAATCAGCTACCAATTACCTTGGGGAAACATGGAGTGCAGTTAGTTAATTAAAACATATGCAGTCTCCTTACAAAGCAATGAATCATGTTAGATTACACACCAAAAAAAATCTTTATTTTAAAAAGAGCATTATTAGTAGTTGGGTATCAAATATCAGGGAAAAGGACTGTGGCTATACAGGCTACAGATATTTTGACTAAAGAACACACAGTCTCCTAAAAATTCTAGCTAATTATCATGATTATGTACAATAACATTTCTAGTTCTTTTCTGCCTGGGTATTATTTGTACTAGTTTGTATTGATGTCTATTAGACAATTTGTAGTCACTGTCAATACAAAGGCCCTAAATCTAGATCCACAGAGGAGTACAGAGGAAAATGTCAAGTCGAGATTCAGATATTCACTAAAATCTTCAAAAACGACAGTTTCTTGTCAACTACTGGAAATCATGACCTTGAAATAGGTGTGTGTCAGGCATAATAAGAAAGGCAAACAATGTCTGATTATGAAGTAGCTGTAACAAAGAGATAGCTGAATATTATTTGTCGCTCATATGGTAGAAAAATGAGTCCATCTCCACACCAAGTCCCACTTTCAGATTTGAGTGGAGATGGAAATCAGAAGCAATTGGAGAGGGGTCTTGTCTAGCTTCTAGGGAAACAGCAATACTTGTCATTTAATTGCTAGAATACTAACTTTAAAGTACTTCTAATTTAGTAGTTCTTACTAGTCCAATGAAGCTTCAAAGCTTATATTGCCCAGAAGAATGGAGTATGAAGCAGGTTGACAGTGTTGTAAGCAACAAATATAAAATCCCATAGGTTCCTCTTGACTCTTGCTCCTCAACCCTCTCCTTCCATCCAAGCCTGCCCAGCTCTTCTCCCTGGTGCTGGTGGAGCCATTTCCCTCCAGGCCAAGAATGTGACTAACAGCAAGTGCCCCAGATCTGGCTCGTTATCCTTTTAAACATCTTTAGGATATAGATTTCCCATATTCTGTTTATAAGACTCATCTCTACTTTTTTTCTGGCAATAAGATTACATCCTTCTTTCTGTCATGCCAGTATTCCTAGTTAGATATCACCTCTCCCTTCTTTGTGGCTTTATTTTTCAAGTGTTTACCAACTATTATTCTGCTTTTCCCAAGCCCCTGCCACACAGATACCCAGACATCCTTAGACACTGCTTAGATATTTCTCCTGATCTACTTCTCTGTTACTGGATTTTGTGATGTTGATGAGGATGATGATGAGGATATTTTCTCCTTGTTGATTTGTGTTATCACATCTCCTGTCATTGCTCAGTCTCTTTCACTCTAATCATGTAGCGAGGACAGTCCAAAGCTGACACATGTTTTATAAAGGTCTCAGTTTTCTGTGCAGCGGTGACTTTTCTATTTAGAGAGAGAGTTTACCTGAATGTGTGACTGCTGCAGAGGTCTGCACTGCCCATAAGAGCACATCAAGCAATCAGTGAGTAATGATGAGGAAAGACATGATGGACTGGAGGAAAGTCTGTCCTTCACGAGGACAGACACACAAGATCTCTGCTGGCGAGTACTATTTGAGAAGCACTGGAAGTAGAATGAGAACCTAAAACTTTAAAACATTTAATTAATTTCAATTCTAGGCCCCCTCTCTCTGCCTAGAAAACTCTCACCTGTGTCTGCCTGTGCTGGACCAATAGTGTCAGCTTGTCCTGGCACTCTTTCTTACAATGCATGATTTGTTCTTAATGCTGTTTTTCTACCATAATATAGTGCTGATCTAATTTGGAAGGTCTAGGCAGTGTTTTCCACTGCTTCCCTAGCAATGCAGAGCCTGCTCATTGCTATTGTTTCCCCCCTACTTGCCTGCCATGAGCCCCTTCGCAAATTCCACCCCTGGACTTTCCATTGCACCATTATCTTTTGCACACATATGCACACATTAAGAGTATCTGTACGAAATGAGTCATTAATCTTCTAATCAAGTATTTGGATTTTTTTTGTCAGAATTCTCTTTTGTGTGCCAAGTATAAAATGTTGTTGTCTTTCAACTCCATCTGGTGAAAGTAGAAGACTAATCTTACCGGCAGACCCTGTCCCTGATACTCCCAGATCTTGTTTTTATTCTCCATAGCATAAAACAAAAATGTATTTGGAGTCAATTAAGGCTGTTGTGACAGACTGGATTTGGAAGAGATGTAGAGAGACATGGTACTTATTTTACTTTTGGCCCTAAGCTGAGTTTGGAGCCAGACCGTCAGGAAATTCAACAGAAGCAACTTAATTAAATCTGACATTCAAAACCAGACAGTTTTCAAAATGGCAAATGACTTTCCACTCTGAATCCTTCCTCACCAGGCTGGTGATACACGGTAAGCACCATGTTATCTCTGAAACTAATCTTGGGGAAACAGAGGTGGACAGAGCTCGTACAAAGGCAGATACTGATAAAAATACAGTTGGTGAAGGAAAGACATTAATTTTCCAAATTAAATTATACTCTTAGATCCAATGATAGATTCAGTCCTGTGTAATTATTTCCAGTGCTGCAACACTTTGTGTTTGCTGGAGCATCTGTCTTATGAGGAAAGACTGAGTGAGTTGGGCCTGTTTAGCCTGGAGAAGAGAAGGCTGAGAGGGGATCTGATCAACATATACAAATACCTGAGCGCTGAATGTAAGGAGGAAGGGGCCAAACTCTTCTCGGTGGTGGCCAGCGACAGGCCAAGGGGCAATGGGTACCAGCTGAAACACAGGCAGTTCCATCTCCATATGAGGAAGAACTTTCCATGAGGTGTCTGCAGCTCTGCTGGCTCTGTGATCCTGTTGCATTTCACCTGCCGTGTGTCTGGGCCAGGCCGTTGTGGGGATGTGAGACCTCCCAGCTGCAGAAGCTCCCTTTTGGGGTTAAGAGAGTGATGGAAGGAGCAGGAGAACAGCCTGGAGACCTTCGCATCTTGGTGTTGATTCACATGTAGCTTATGTCAGTAAACAGTGAAAGAGTTCACAGAAAAGAGGCTGGCTTGAAGTCAATGTACATTTCCAGTGTGGAGATAACAAACCCTGGGCCCATTGCAGCCGGTCGTGCCTGGAGCACCGGGAGCAGCCCCCGGGAGTCACAGGCTCCAGTGACACTGGGCCCGTCACCCTGGGCCCTCTCTCCGGTTGCTCCACACCTACTGCTGACACGTTACCAGCCCCATTTAGCTCCCTCTGCACACTGAGAAACTGCTGCAAAAAGTGAAGTCTCTGCTACCCCTGGCTTGTATAATTTCATATATCTCTGCCTTAAGCCCTTCTCTTTGCTAGGGGAAAAATACACAAATCCTGCCAAATGATCACAGCACAAACTTATGTTCCTTGGGCTGATGTGGTGTAATCCTTTTGGACATGAAGAACTACAGACATCAGCCTGCTGCAAAGGCTCTACAGGTGCTTCATGTTCCCATTCAACAAGCCATTAACACAACAGGTAATTCCACCTGATTCAAACAAGGCTAAGAATAAATTGCATGGCTTTCAAAGAAAAATATAATGAAAGGAAAGAGTGATAC